>JAGSMT010000995.1:0-26924 GCA_029286875.1 Lamproptera curius
TGTGACTATTTTCGACAATTTAAAACCGAATATTTTATCATTATTTATTTAAATATTAGGTGCTTTAAAACCTGATAGAGACGTACGCGTATTATAGTCAATGTATTTTTAATCTATGGTTCCTATCAAAACGCCACGTATAATTTGACGATTAATTTTTATAAAGTTGGTTCAAATAAATACTCTTTATTACTTTTTCATTCACTAGATCAATATTGACTTTGCGCAAGACTGTCTTCAAACCGTGGCAAGACGCGATATTCTAAGTCGTTTAGATATACGCTCCTTTTTATAGATAAAACTTGCGCAAACAAAGATTATACAGGTGAATAATTAAAAAGGCTGTGTCAAATATTGCTTTATTTCAAGACATGGTTTGACAGGAGATGGAACCCTTTCAATTTTCCTAATGGAAAAGAAATCTTTATTATCTACCTTAACATTTTATTAAAAATAATGACTATAAATTAGAGTTCTAAAATATTTGGCATTTCTTTAATATGAAATTCTAACAACTTTTAATCTATTATAATTTTTAGTACTACCTTTAAACAGAATTTTCATTATTTACAGGTAACAAAATTATAAAATCCTTCTGCAAAAACAATTATATAAGACCTTATACAGGCAAATATAACTAAAATAAAAGTTAATATTTATTTCTCTTTGTGTAAACTGTGAATAAATCTATACATAACTACTGTTTTATGTATTCACTTTCAAAATATCTCCTAAATTTATTTTATGTTAAGTTTTCTGTTTAATAAATTCTTTTATTTTGTTATTTTCCTTATTTTTAAATTGTTTTGGAAATAATTTTTAAGTTGGAATTTATAAAAACAAATATTAAAATTAAGGTTTTAGAAAATGAAAAACTTTAAATTCATGTCGTGTTAAATAAAATGGCTATAAAAAATTTTCTTGAAGCTCTGGAAAACCGTTTGCAACCTAGTTGTCCCTTTTTGTATTGTAAAGGGGTTACAGAGTTTCCGTAGGTGATTTGGTGGAAAAATAAAATGTTGAACCGTAAGAAAAGTAACGTAGCAACCTTAAAAATAATTTTCGGGTGGTTATGATTTAAGATTAAATTTAAATAATGTGTAAAATTGTTTAAAAATGGGTGATTTTGAAAGCTGTTAACGGCCGGGTACGTTTTGGGGAAGGACGTGTTTCGCGGGCCCGATTATCTGGGGAAAATTTGTTGGGTATGCGCAAAGTCTTTTCATTTTTCGAAGATCTCAAAGAGTTGGTGTCAGCAATTTGGGAATGGTGTCATCTGTTCGGGTTTGAGTGTTGTCCGAGGAACGGCGCTGAACGTATGGGTTTAATTCGCCCGGCAGTGTATCTTTAAAATGGATAAAATGAAATGTAACAGTGAAATGATTAAAGGTATGTGCGGGCGGGCCTGATTTTGCGACCAAGGAAGGGTCAAGGTGTTGGCGGGAAATGTGCGGGTTAAAGGGGAGGATTGAGGGTTTTGTGGGCCGGGTTGCGTGGACCCTGGGCCGGATGACTGGGCGGAAATTGCGTGGTACGGGAAAAGGTTTAGTTGTTACCTGTTTAGCTATTGAAGTCGTTGGCGTTCAGGATTTTAAATGGGAGCTAGCGTGGGGAAAGTAAGTCAATGCTGTTTGCAATTTCGTGGGTGAAAGCTAGGTCATAAGCAACGTTTCTGGGTGCGTCAATCTTGTAGAATATAATAATGTGAATAATTGTAATTTTGTTTAAACACAAAGGTATCTGTTTATGTTGGTGGGGAACAACGTATGCGGGCTCGACTTATGTATTACGGGTTTGATGTTTAACAGCGCGAATCTTGGTAAAAGATAGTGTTGCCAAGCCTTTTTAATCGCTAAAGAAGTGCTTAGCGTAAGTGGCCGTTTCCTGCTGTTCGGTGTCGATAGATGCGTGGATGGACTGCGGTGCTATGTTCCGTACGAAATCGCCTTGGGTGGTTATCCGAGGGAAACCCGAGGTATAATTGGGAGTATGTTATCGTGTTTGGCCTGGGGTCTTTGCACGGCCGCGTGTGGGCCAATGTGATCATTAGGGCTCTTGGTAAAGTGGGGTTTGGTAGAAATTGGATTAGACGGTTTGCGGATGGACGGGCCATGAATGAGCCTCGGGGACGGCGAATGGGCATGGTGGTGGGCAATATGATGGCTGGGGTAGGGTGGTTCTTCGTTTGTTTCATGGGTGTTCGAATGAACGGCAGCGGAAAACCCAGGCCGATTTCACTGGCAAGGTGCCGACCAGGGGGAGGCACCCGGTCCGGCCGAGGGTGTTAGGTTGGTAAATTTAGGACGCGAGGGCCAACAGTGGGCTCTTTGTGGGCACAGTGGATGCTGTGAACGTCATCGTTCGGGATTGCCCTTTTATCAAAAACGTTGTATGTGGCAAGAGATGAAGAAATGCTTCTTTGAATCTTGCTGAGGGTTGCTTAGTTCTGTTATTATCTGGCGCTTGTCGGCCGGGATGAGCTTCTGGGTCGTGGAAAGTGGGGATTGGTCAAGGCTGCCAAATGGTGCCGAGGTGGCGAACGGTCGGACACGCCCTAATTTGAAAACCAACCTTGGATTCCGGACATAAGGAAAGTTTTCTTACGGGAAAGTAGACTTTAAGGTGCGTATGTGGGGTCCAGTGCTGGAGGGGTGATGAAGGGTTGGAAACCTTTGGCTATTAAAACGTGGTTTGCCGGGAGTGCTGTGCCACGTTGTTAAAACTTAAGTATTTTAGGTCCAATTTTTTTCATTTTGGTAAATTTTTTGACGGGTTTAATGTCGAATTCATTGTTTGAGCGTATTGAAAATAAGGGGGAACCCATGCAATCTGGTCAAAGTAGGGTGATTGGAACAGGGGTGAACTCAGCGGAGTTCTGAATTGGGCGGAAATGTCGAAGGCCGCGAGGATGCCAAAGTAGCCCGTTGCTGCGGGAAAGGCGCGTTTGGCAGAACGGTGTTCGTTCACGTTGACGGCGTCTAATTAACCAAACCCTTGGTTTGTTCCAAGAGATTAACGTTTTTGGGTTTCTGATGGTTGCTGGTGTCTGTTTAAAATTTTGCGCGTTCTCCGGTGCATTGAGGCTGGTCGGTTTATTCAGGGGTAATGGCAACCGGTGCCAATGGCCGGGGCTGACGTTGAATCTGTCATGTGTTTGGCAAGGAACTTGGTTTCAGTTCGGCCGGGGAGGCCCGTGGAGATTAAGGACGGGACGACCACCGGGTCCGGTTAGTTTGGTGACGTGTGGGAACGGCAATCGTTCGGAAAATGGCGCTTTACTGGCGTCGGATCTATTTGGATCGTGCTGCGTGAGGCGGTGTTGGCCTTGTAATTTACCTTGATAATTTTGACCTTTTAGGTGTTGTTTTTTTTTTTAAGTGGTTTAACCCAAATTTCTGTAATTTGAAGGTGAATTTTGATGAATTTTTAGCCAAAACCCTTCGAATGCTGGGGTGTTTGGGTTGCACGTTTGAGTTCCTTTCATACGGGTGAGTAACGGCTTTATTTGGGCGGAATTGGGCCGGTTTTTATAAAGGAGAGCCGCGTGACAAAGGGCTGCAGAACCTTTGGGCTTAAAGAAATCAGTCCTTGGAAGAAAAGTTTTTATTTTTTTCGTTTGGTTGTTATTGGCGGTTATGTGCATATCAACTTACCGGTCTGAATTCGGCCAGTTGCAACTTTCGATTTCCTTTCATAAAGTCGTGTGGACGTGTTGCGGGTGAAAGGTACGGCGATTGCGGTGGATTGTGTATTGGATGTAGAAAAAATTTTTAAAGGTGTGCTTTTGGGGAAAATTTAAAAATAAGTGCCATGAATTATTAAACGCGATTGGTTTTCTGGCCGGTGAAGACCGCAGTGATGGTGGGTTTGTGTGACGGCGGTGGTTTGGTGCATGTTTAACGTTGAGGTCCTTGTCGGTGTTTCAGGGGAAGTTAATCGCCGGGCAGGTTTTTTGCTCAAGGGGGCCGGGCGTTATTGAGGCGTTTGTCCTTGTGGATCTGTTGTCGTTATCGTTGTTGTGCAGTTGATGTGAAGTATAAGGCGTGTTGGAATGAAAAAGGCGGCGGTGATTCAAAACCGGTGAATGTTACAGGGTTTTGGGCTGTTGGTTGTGGGCGGATTTATTGATAAAACGTAACCGGAATATTATGCAGACTTGGTTGGGTTTCATAGGCGTTATTTTATAAGTTTAATATGCGTTTTTTGGATTATTAATAATTGCAAACCTTTTATGAAATGTTTCTTTTTTTTCAATGTTTTTTTTGAAATAATGTTGGCAATATTTAATGACGATTGATAGGATTTGATTTAATTAATTTTTTATTTTTATTTATTTGCTCAATGGTTGTTTCTTTAAAAGAATTTATTTTAAATAAATTTTTTCCCAAAATGGAAGGTTTTTAAAGGGTGTAATTTAATAAAAGGGAGGGAAAATTTGTTTTTGGGTTTTTTTTAATTATGGCGGCAAAGGTTTTCCGGGAAAAAATGCCCATTGGTTTAAGGGGGTTTTGAAATGTTTGATTTTTGTTAAACCAATTGGGTTCAGTTCGGCGGGTTGGCACCCCTGTTGGAATTGCAAAACCGGTGTTTACGTGCCAAACAAAAAGTTGATTGGTGTTTTGGGGCTTTCTGGGGTGGGAATCGGCCGGGGTTTTGCTTCGGTAAAACCGGGATACAAAATTCGTTTTAATGGCCAATTTCTTAAAAATGACCCTTTCCTGGGTTTTTTTTTGTTTGTATTTTAAGGCGTTTTACAAATAAACTTTAGGGGGCCAAATCGTTTTTACAAAATTTTTTTCCTAATGTTTCCCCTTTTTTGCTGCCCTTAATATTTCTGTTGATTTTCATTGATTACGGCAAATAATCTTGGGGCGGTTACCTTTATCGTTTTTAAAAAATTTTTATACTTTAAATATGGGGTGTTTTTATTTTGCCGAATGGTTACGGGTTTTGGGACAAGAAAGTAAAGGTGCATGTTTGCTTGTATTTTTAACCCAAAACGGGGGTTGGAAAACGGTTATTTGGTGGTGTTGAAACAAAAACCGTGAGTTCGTAGGGGTGCTTCTTGGGGTTTTTCTTCTTTTAACTTTCTAGGGATTATTTTTTTTGGGGATGAGTAATGCCTAATTTTAATTTGGCCGGCAAATAATAAAAATTTATATAAATTGATTGAATTAAATTTTGGGTTTATAATTAAAAAGTTTTACCGGGAACGAAAAAATCATTTTATGTACCAAATGTTCGGGCCTTATTAAGACAATTCGTTTTTTTATCCCGGGCCATAATAATTAGCTTTATTCTAAAAAAAATGTTTATGGAGTATCGTTTCTTTTGTTTGGTATGGCATTTTTTGAAAAAATTTGAATATGAAAAACAAATTTTTTGTAGTATTTATTAAAAAATAAATTAGTTTGAATGGGAAAACTGGACTTTGGGGGACGGGGGCCTCTGTAACATTTTCAACTTGGTTATCATAAATGGCCCACCCAACCCTTCGAAGTTGGATTTTTCACCCTTTAAAAAACAAATAAAAAAACCCAAAAATTTATAAAAGGGTTTCAAGCGTTTTATTGCAAAATCTTAAGAAATTCTTTATTAATTTTTGAGTTTTTTTAAATTACCCCCTTTATGTCCAACTCGTTCCAAGTACCCTTTCCAAATTAATTTTAAGTTTTTTTAAAAAAGAATTTAAAAAATTTTTTTTGAAATTTCAATTTTTTTAAACTTAAAGCCTTTCCAAAAAAAAGACGCCAAACTCGGTCTGTTTCGAAACTAAGCAAAGAAGGAAGCCTTGGATTGCAAAAAACCTGGCGCCATTTTATTTAAATTTTTGAAAATTTAAAGAACTTTTTTAAAAATTAACATATAATATTTATTTTGTATTCAAAGCAGTTTTCCTTTAATAATTTCTTTTTTGCAAAAACCCCCAAAATAAAGGCCGTGGGGGTGTTTGGTTTACCGTATGTAAAAAAACATAAAATCAAAAAGTAATTTTATTTAATAATTTCTAAAAGTTAAATGCCAAACAAGTTGTTAAACTGAACCCGGGTTATAAATAAAGATTAATTCTTTTGTTTTCTAATCTACCTTTAAAAGAAGGACGGTTATTTTCCTTTTTTTTCCGACTTCGAAAAAACAACGTCGTGGTCGTGGGGAACTGGTGTCGCAAATGTTTTTTTTCGCGGCGGGGGTCTAAAACCCTTCCGGAAATTTGAAACCCGCCTCCGGCTCCTGGGTCTTTCGGTCGTCAAATCTGATGGGTTTGGGTGGTTTAAATGACACACATGTTTGTGGGTGTTGTTTTCGTATGTTCCCAAGGGTTCTGGCCCCTTTTTTTCCAATTAAAGGGGCGCGTCCAAAAACTCGACCTTTGGGGGAATTGCCGAGGTTGTGGTTTAACTTCTTCCTGCTTGAAAAGTTTGATTGAAACCCCCTGTAATCAAGTTACCTCTTTGCCTTCCGGGTCTTTGCTTTGGAGCCGGGCCTTCACAACTGCTAAAGTGTGGGAACCCGTGATTTCTCGTTATGTGGGGAAAAATCCCAAAAATAAATTTTAAATGATTATTCTATCTTTTCTTTCTCTTAAAGCCGGGGCAAACGTTCAGGCAAATTTCTTTGAAAGTGTGTGGCCTGGTTTCTTTTTAACTTTCGGGTTGCCCGTTTTGTGGTTTCAAATGAAGTGATTATTAAAAACAAGGTTAAGTTTAACAATATAAATCTGCATTTTTTAATTTTAAAGTTTTTGTTTAAAAAAATTTTGGTTTTTTGGTCAAACTTCAGTTTTTTGCTGATTGAGTCATATATTTTATGGTCCTTCGTTTGTAATTTTTTGCAATATTTAACGAAAATGTTTAAAACGTTTGTAAATTTTAAATCCTGTTTTTTGGTATCTGTTAAAGTATTTTAAAAAAAAAGCGCATCCCAAACCCCCGGTTTTTCAAATTGGTTAACAAAATTTAAAATTTAAAATAACTTTTAAAGGTTTCTTTCAAATTAGTAAACTTTGTTTTAAATAACGCTATGACCGGGCCGCCAGGTAAAAGTGCCCTAAAACCCTGCCCTCTTAAAATGACATTAAAAATAAAGTTACTCATTGTTAAAGTTTCTCTGCATTTGTCATCGGTCCGTATCCTTCCCATCATCCTATTAATTGCTTCCAGAGTTCTGTTGGTTTCCCTCTTGTCAGACGCCAGCAATCAGTGGCTATGGGTGAGTTCCATTAAACTTGGCTCATCCATGAAAACTGGCGTCCTCGGACAGTTTTCTCACTCTATTCTTAATTATTTCCTTAGATATTAAAATGCTTATCATCTGTTTGCTGATAATAGCGTTATCAAACAATCGTAGTTTGATTCTGTTAATAAATTACCTAGTTTGGATGCTTAATTTGTCTGATCGGCTTTGTTCGTGACGCCTCTGACAGACCTCGGAAGTAAACAATCGTGCTAGGCAGTTTAGAAATTGCTAAATCTTTGGATACCATTCATGTCCGTCAAATTAAGGGCCAGGGTATCTATAGACTACTTTTCCCCTTTAAAAGCAATCTTATGCAGACTTTGATTTTTCTATCGACTCATAAGACTTAACTTTGTCTGAATGCATCCCTAAAAACTTGACTCTTCAAATAACTCATCGATGGTTTTCAACATCTAGGTTGACCATTCAAGCTTGTCCTCAGTTGCGGTGCTTTATCATTCGGGAAACTCATTACGACGATTCTCAGCTCTTTGTAATTCACCTTCTAACTCAAATCTTGCACCTTTCCGGGGTTTCAGCATTCTGTATCTTTCAGCAATTAGTTTACTCAAATCTTTTCCTTTCTTAATATTAACTCCTTTTCTTACCTGCCATCCCTTTTCCTTTAATTGTTCCTCACTCGAGAAGAAATGGGTATAAGGTTACATTTTCGTGAAGCGGTCGGGCCTTTGCCTAGCCATCAGTCTGCCTTCCAGGGTTCTGCCGGCGTCGCGTAAGTCGCGCATGCAACGCGAATGGAGCTCCCGTTCTTAAGTTTAGGTTTCCACAACTACCAAACAAAGACGACTGCATCTGTGCGCTATCAGACGTTTTATCCTTCCTTTGTCGCATTTTCATCCAACCTTCCGTTGTGAACTACGCCATGGATTCGCCTGGTCCTTCGACCGCATCTAATTCGCTGACAAGGCTTTCATGACGTTCCCGCCATAATAGATCAATTTTATTAATATAGTAACATATGTTGCTTGTGCTATATATGATGTATATATGTATTCTTATATTATCCTATTGGATGATATGCATTTTTTATTATTGTATATTAAGTCCTTATATTCTTATCCTAATTACACTAGAACCTCGATGTTAAAAGTTTCTGTTTCTCTCTCTCTCTTCTAGCTATAATCCCACGGTGGTGGGTCCACTTTCCTTTTCTCTAAATTCCTTTCCCTTGTCGAAAGCGACAATTTCACCATCCCTCAACCTTCTCACCTCTCTTCAGTCTTCCTCTAGGTCTTTTCCTGATGGAAAATTGCGTGTGAGTTTCCTATTGTCCACTCTTTCGTTTCCGTGGCCTTCATCGTAGCCTACTCTCCTCATTTTATCACGATGTCTTTTCCAGCTACCTCCGTACTCGTTGCGGATCCTGTCGACTTGGTGACGCCCGTCACCTACATCTTCATTTCGGCATTGGATGGTATGGTTTCCGTGTAACCCCACTTCGCTACCATACACTGTTGGTCTTATTATAGACTATTAACTAGGCCTTTAGTTTGTCATCCTTTGTAATAGTACCCAGTCATTCCTGCCATTTTCCACGCTGGCTGTTCGGTGTTGAATATTTTTGTTACGTTCCCAGTATTTCATCATGCTGCAATGCCTTGATCGCTTTGAATTTTGCGCCCGTCATTGAAATCAGGCTGAATCTTATCAAGTCGGATTGTTAAAGACATAACTGGGTCTTTTCAACTCAACCAGGCGCCTGTACGGTTTTACAGGCAAAGTGCTCCTGTATTCGACACGACTCTCGGTGCATTTGCAACGTCGTCGGCGTAGATAAGGTCCATTTGCAATGTTCTGCGATTCTCGTGAGCGAATCACCCAACAAAATAGAAAAGGGCTAAATGCGATCTGGTGTACGCCTCTGCACCGCTATGGTTTTGCTACCACAACCGTTTTACCTTGATCTTGCTCCATTATCATGTCGCATGATTTTGACATACTTTCGGGCACACCCTTCTTGCAGACTCCCGGATGGTGTCTCGGGAACCCGATCAAACCTTTTCCATGTCGAGGAAAGCAAAAACAGTTTCGGTTTCAGATACTCTTCTGCAATCAGATTTATTAAACATCGGATCAGTGGTAGATAAGCCAGGCACGAAGCCGTAATGGTTTTTGACGGTGAACACTCGTCTCTCGGCGACTGTCAATCACTCTTTCATAAGCTTCATGGTATGGCTCATTAGTTTATACCGCGATGCTGTTTGCATTCATGCTACCTTTCAATAAATTGGACTTTGGTGCTCAATCTCCAAGAATCTGGCATTTTTGGTTCATCGAACATTGAAAGTTGTTTACATTTTCTGTTTTTAAAAATAATTTATAATTCATAAATTCTTTAATTGATCCATGTTTCGTGTAATTCCGTTCCATGTCATAGAATTATTATCAAGGTCTATATGCATGAAATGATTTTCCATCCCGTGCTAAATTCTAAATATGTCTCAGTCGATGATGACGGCCTATTGATATAATCATAAAGGCTAGTGATAGGGTTTGGTGGCCTTAAATTTGCAAATTTCTTGATCATTGATTATAATACAGATTGCTAGATCGTTCTTAATAATCTATAGATTTATGTTATAGAAATCGATAAAGGAATTTGTTATTTATATGAATACTATATACTAATTGTACCCTGAATAAAGTAGTTGATTGGTTACTGACGTTATGTTGCAAAGCCTGGCTGGGCCGATAAGATCAATTCAAATTCAAATTCAAATCTTTATTCAATATAGAAGTTTACCTTGCATGTTGTCAAAACCTACCACCGGTTCGAAAAGGACGCCTCAGATCAGGAAAGGAGGCGAAAAACTCAGCGGGCTATTTTTTGTATTCTCTTTTAAAAATAACAAACAATTTGATAATTCGACATTACAATTTCATTTTGACGTATGATTAAGTGGAGTGCAAACTTTGTAAACTTAATACAAGTGAGGGCACTTTTTAACAGTTCATGGCCTAGTTCGTTCTACGTAGGCCACAAATCTTCATTTATGCCAGTCGTTTCCACACCCGTGACAAAAGAAGAAATACAAACCACGGTTTGGAGGAAAAAACAAACATACATCTTACTGTCTTTTTATTGATGAATAGCTATTCAGTGTTTTACCTCACGCACGGTATCCCCAATTTGAGAAAATGATACACTTTTCCTGCGGATGTCTGCCACAAATGCGACTGTCAAGGGCCGACAATTCATGTATAAAAGATGGCTAAAAGCACTGACTGGTCTACCTAATTGGACGAGTCTTCTAGCCTCTTATAAATAAGCGTTTAAATACATTATGGTTTAAACTATCTTTTAATCAGTATTAATTTACAAATAGTTCCTTCAATCAATCACTTTGTATATTCAAGTAATTCTGCTTTCTCAATTGCAAATAAATAGACAGGGCTGAAACAACGACCCAAGATTTGATGGCCGCAGAACACAGTTCCGGAATCACTAATGCCGAAGCCTCTTGCGACTTGGTAACGTCACGAAAAAAAAGACATTTTAGTCAAAATACATGAAATTCATTTCTTAATCTTCAATAAAGCATGAGTGAACCTTACCACTTTTAAAACATAATTTTAAAGAAAACAAATATTATTCACTAATTAATTGGGATTTTATAATAATAAATTGTTTTGCATCATATACGATAAAATTAACATTAAAACTAAAATAGATTTAAATAAGTTTCACTTTAACGACGACCTTTTGAAGAGAAAAAGTGGAACAAAGGTAATATGAAATAATGTTCTTTTGTAAAGAGCCCTTTACTGATTAGTATAACAATACCTTTAAAAAAGGCTTTGGTCTGCTTGTTGAGAAGGGCATTTCAAGGTTGAATACATCCTAAAACTTGGAAAAAAAATTTTAAAATAAGTTAGGATTGCATTCTTTAGCTCTTTTGCTTTAAACTAGTTTATGCACAAATCTATCAATTATGCTTAAAACCACGGACGGATTGACATTGTCTTTTATCTTTAACAATTACTTATTTTTTTTGTCTAATCTGATGTCGTGGTTACTACATAACCTTACAAATTATATTATAGATTAAATATTTAGTAAGTTAAACAAAAGGACCAACCCGCATCACCCACACTTGAACCAGCGTGGTGGGTACGGACAAAAAACCTCCTAATGAGACCGCATTGAGACCTTTGTCCAGCGGACCAACGGACTAACACAGGCTGATAATGATGTGTAAATATAAAGCACCAATAACTCGGCTGAAATTTTTATGCTTCAAGGTCAATATCAAAATTTTCAAGTGCCAATAGTATCGCTATATGGTGTGTATATATATTATGATTGACATGATTGACACCACATCACCTTATTCAAAGGGCTAGGCAAAAAGAAAATTGATTTACTTATTTAAAAAAAAACGTTTTGTAAATCTATAAAACAGTTTAAAATACAGAAATGTGCAATATTTTAGACAGTATTACTAATATAATAATAAAGTCTTTTATCATCAGAAAATAATTTAATACACGTTCGCGATAGCTCGCTTACCAAGTTATACCCTAAATAACGTAAACGGAGAAATGGCATGTGGGATAAGCCTATCTGGCACACGAATTTATACGTAATTTAGACAAGCTGTCCCGAAGCAAACGAGCTTACATTCGCAGAAATTTCAAAACACAATGGTAGCGTATTTTACTAAAATAATGCGCTCACAAAGTTGAATTTACTACACTTTTTGTAAATTATAGAAAACTTTTTGATGTATTTGACGTATTATATCACTAAGGAGCTTGAAAACTTTGACAATAAATTTAACTGAGAATTGATTGTGATTTTTAAAATGAAGTATTCATATTTAATATTCAAATAATATAAAGGAATAGTTCTTTATACTGAAATCATATTTAAATTACGCATTGTATATTTTCAAGAGAAATCCTAGAGAAAACCAAGCCGCGTATCAAATTATTTTTATTTTAGCATCCTTCGAATTCCTGGAACTAAATAGGCAAATTTTAAACCTACTTAACATTTAATATGTTCTTAAACATTACTTTTTGTTTATTGTGAAGTAAAGCCATAATACCAAAGCCAATACACTGTCTCACGGCTTCGCCCGAGGCATTTATAACCTATTATATGCTAATATACATTATTTTATGAAAAACGCTATCTATGACCCTTTTCCCTTTTCCTTCTAACGATAGATCGTATTAAACTCTTTTAAAATGTTTTTCCATAAATTAGCTTTTATAAGTGACGCTTATTTTATTGTAGATAAAAATAGCTTAACATCGGTCCATGAAAGAGGTATTTCTCGATCACAGCTTCGTTGCTGCACTAATATTTTTGTTTCATCTGGTTTTATTTATATAACTTAATGGACACCTAAAATTATTTCAATTTTATTCGAGATATAGCATGTACGATGTGAAAATTAGTAACAGTCTGTACTAAAAATATATATTTTAACCAGATTATTAGACTATATAAAACAGCTAATTTAAGGCAACATCGTGTAGTACTATGTAAAATACGCTAAAAGGGTATTCTATGATATGATTTTATTGGATACTAGCAATCAGTCGTAACTTCGTTCGCGTAGAATAGAAGCAATGTCCGCAAGATGTATTACAATGGACTGTATGGTATAACAGTAACAAGATGTTCTTGTTGTCTGTGCTGATCATTAGACACAAAGTTTAGCATTTGCTACACTTTTGACGAATTTATAAATTGACATCGGTCAACAAAGCTGAAAAGTTCGTTTTTCATTAGAATTTTGTTAAATTGCCTTTAAAATAAAAAAAATATTTATTGAAAAAATAATCCGACTTTTACATAGGGCAAGGCGATAAACTTCTTTCACTCAGTTTATCAGAACAGCGTGACATAAATCTTGTTTACTCATAAAAATATTGCCAGCCCGTAAGACTTCCGTTAATAACCATTACTCAATATCTATATGTAAGTTTTAGTCATATCTCATTACATAATAATTCTGCAACACGTATTACATTAAATAAAAAGGAAGTTTTAAACAATCCAATTGTCTTGCAACAGAGTAGAATGCAACGCGTCTCATCAATAACGCATGGAATTAGTCTGCACATGTTTCACTGTGAAGCGGTTTTGCATAAACGCTATGTAAACTAAAAGAGTACTTAAATTATTCCGTTTCAAAATTCTACATTATTTATAAAGCTTATATTTAACATACGTACGTATCAATTATATTAATATGACCAACGAATACATCTGAAACTATAATTTGGCTTTCCCGAGACGACAAAAATATTGTTTTAATAAGTTGCTAGTTAATAGTTTAAAATTTTAAAATACACCAAAGTACTAAATAGTAATCTTACATCAGTTTTAATTATTTTTATGACAAATAATATGACAATTATACGAAATAATTTAAGGGACATTATTAAGGATTTTTTATTGATTTGAACGAACTTCCATCAAACGCAAACGTCATTTATTGTGTTTAATGTAATTTCTTTAATTTTATTTGAACGTACTCTTGATTAAATAATATAGTTATTTTAAATTTACACAGTGTAAAACGGTTCTGCCTTGGAGTGTTTCATATAAAGAATGAAGAATTCACGTTCTATTTGGTTCATACAGAAAATGTATACACCTATGTGTATATTACCAAAGGATCGTATTCGTTCCTGCAAATGCAGGATGAACGAAAAGTTAATATTTTTGTTTTTTTAAGGTGAAAAGACAAAAGCAATGTCTTTGACTGCTTGATAATAGAAAAGAAATTCAAAGCCAAGCAAATGGCGAACATTAATGCATGGGTTCAAGATAAACATATAAATGAAGCTGTTCATATTAAAAAATAAAGAAGAGTTTGAATTTACTTGCTTATTTTTTATTGTTTTATAATTTAGAGACAACGATTAAACACCCCTAGAACTGTTTATTTTTGCTAGATTTGTGCCTTCACAATTAAACGCTACGTTTCTATTGATCTAACTTTTGCTGTGTCATTTATGTCATGTACTTCTTCTTCCATAAATTTGACAATATTAAATTATTGCTGGTGCAATTATACAGAGTTTCAAGTTTTTTTATACATCGAATGAATTTATCAAGTACCGATGTTTCCAAAAACTACAATTCCGTTTATGAATAAAATTAATGGTATATGCTTTTTCACTTATTGTATTAGAACTTAACACTACCGTAAACAAAAGTTATAAATAGATCCTTATGTCCAATGGGTCCTACAACAAAATTTGTTTCCTTCCAACATTTCCTAAATAGATGATTATTTTGACAAAACTTGTGTTAAATGTTCTGTCCCCCAATCTAACAAGGTTGTGTTTCTTAAGTATTAGTTCACATACTACTTATGAATCCCTGAGTTCAGTTAATACTGTTAACGTTATGTTGTGCAAAATCCCATTGTATAGAAACAAACTCTGTCGTAAGTAAATATTCATCTGCGCGATCTTTTAATAATATTATTTTTGTAGCATATCATTATTTTTGATATATAGTTGGCCCGCAAAATAAAAGTTTTTTTATGACTATGTCTTTTAGGCTTAAAAAAAATAATAGTGTAGAAAGACAAATAGACATAGGAACTGACATATGTTAAACCTATGTTCAACGGGTATAGTTACACATAGTATAAGGGCTGTATAAGACTTAGCGTCCTACTTATAAACATTTTTAACGCTTGCATAACTATTCATCGCTTATACAGGGTTATATGTTATTATTAGGCAACCCCATAAAGACAACATTGTGAAAATTCATTTTACGCATCTGACTTTTGAACTACGACTGAAATATTAACATAATAGGCAGGGTTGTTTCGGTTCTGTAATTTTGAGTAAGCATATTTTAATTATTATGACTTATTTATAGCTACATTAATATTCAAACAAACATGAATTTTAAAACACGGATTTTGCCTCCATATGTGATAAACAAAAGGGAACGCAAATGCGTCAAACTCAAATGTTAATGATGTAAATTAAATTATTTGGGATTTTATTCTTGTTTTATATAAATTTAGGTGTAATGAAAAATTATACTGTAATTATTATGTTGAAGATATTTTGATTCAGTTTTGAAGAAAATGGCAATGAAGGATGACTTTTAATGGTCCGATAAAATGATGAACACTTTAAAGAGTAGTAACAGGTGATAACTTATTAATTTATATTATCAGTCTTATCCTATTGGACTAGAAGGTAGAAGAGCTAATTACTTGTCGTAGATACCAGTAACAAAAAAAATGTGTCTAAACAAACAAATTGTGTATGTACTGAAATTTTATTTTAGTGCTAAAGGATGCTATTGTATATGATTTGATATTCTATTAATCATTATTTACAGGTTTTCACTCTGTCAAAACAATCAATAGTTGTTTAGGGATATTGTTTCACTAGAACGCTTAAATGGACATAAAAGGTAAACGCCTTTAAAAAAGGAGGTAAAAACTAAAATATCGTTGTTTAAGAGAAATATAATAATAAAAAATCCGTACTGAAATCAATTGTTTTAATTAAAATTTCTATAATTTAGAAATTAGTTATTTCTAACTCATGATAACTTATCTTCTGGCTACTTGATCCAAATGTTTTTCATGCGTCATATCAGAACCAAATTGTTCTCTGATGAACTTTCTCTGTATACATCAAATCTGGTACTATCCTCTCACATATATAAATTGCAATGCTATTATATAGTTTTTGAATTTATAACTCACTCAACAAATACTGGAACCGCTGGTTTATACACCAAAACTCAATTCCGAGGTTTTTCGAGTAAATGTATGAGCTTTTTATGTTTCTTCACTTTCTAATAGGATTACACACAGGTTTGCCAGTAGATTATTCTCTTAGCATAAGTTAATTTTAAAACCACATATTCGTCGCAACCCAGGTATAACTTTCTCCGGTTCATAATTAGTAATACGCACGTATATAAAAACTTTTGCTCTTAGAGCTAGAAAGCTTATGCTACTCGACGACAACTATTAACTTTATACATGTATATCTTCCGCATTATTCTAGACTGAATCGAGCCCATTTTCATAGTTAGCACCTGAAGCTCAGGTAAACGACACGTCCTATTTTATCCCTAATGATATGAATGATTGTTTAAACATACGCCGTTCATAATCAGCCCTTATCAATCCACTACCGCATATAGGCCTTTTTCAATGAACGCTAAGAATGGAACCGGCGCTGCTTCTTGCTACTTGAACCGGCGTTCAAGTAGCAGGGGATCTGCACGAAGATCACCATTCCACCTGGTCGGGGGTCGACCATCACTCCGTTTTCCGAAACGTGGCCTCCACTCTAGAACCTTATTACATTATCGGCCACCCGTTCTTCGGACCACATGACCGGCCCATTCTTATTTAAACAAGTTAATCCTTGTTGCCATGTTGGTATCTTTCGTTCTTTGCCGGGTGAATTCTCTACGAATGTTATCCGACAAAGAGACTCCAAGCATAGCGCATTTTGAAGCACGTTGAGCTATGGCAACGTTGTGGAGGATATATATAATCAGAGACTACGTTTCTGCCTCGTAGGTCATCACGGGGAGTACGCATTTGTTAAAGACTTTCGTCTTTAAACTCTGCACTATCGACGATGTGAAATATAATTTTGGTCCCTAAATGCTGCCCAGCCCAATTAAAATATCCTATCGGCTTCTCTCTCGAAGCTATGTCTTCTCAACTGCAATATGTGCCCAATAAGCCTTTGTAAATCTTTATTTACTTTTGAATTGTTGTAATTAAAAAATTAGAACCCCTTATCTAAAGAATAATTTTTTTGGACGACCTGTTTCTTCTTCTAGCCGGAAAATTTAAATGATGTAAGCACTTCACCTATACAAAGCTCAAAAAACTCGTGTACTAACCAGGGCTATCATACTGAAAATCGCCATTTTGTTCTGATACAACGGTTAAACAAGGGTCTTAGCTTGTGTAAGCTCTGTATAAATTTCTATAGTAACTATACAACGATTATACAGGCCTTATGTCAAAAAATGTTTTATTAGTAACAAATTCGTTGAACGGCTGTGTAACTTTTTATTAGTAAGGATGACGCTGTCACTCTCATACATTTCTTATGCAGCTTGTATAAGCCCTGTGTAATTTCCATAGCAACTATACAACGCTTAAACAGGCCTTATGTCAAAATGATTTATTAGTAACAAATTCGTTGAACGGCTGTGTAACTTTTATTAGTAAGGATGACGCTGTCACTCTCATACATTTCTTATGCAGCTTGTATAAGCCCTGTGTAATTTCCATAGCAACTATACAACGCTTAAACAGGCCTTATGTCAAAAATGTTTTATTAGTAACAAAATTCGTTAAACGGGTGTTGAACGGCTGTGTAACTTTTTATTAGTAAAGCTTTTAATATAATACGCAAAACAAATGTAAACAATGTATTATTCTATTATACAAATACAATGCATTAAAGCTCAATAGACAATTGATTTTACGCTTTTTAATCAATAACTTAATTTGAAAACAATACCTATGTATTGTAAATTATAATAATGATATTAATTTAACCTGTAACTAACACATTTGACTCAAATAAGATTTTACATTCCGATTATTTTGGAAGTAACTAATCTCATTAATTTGATCTTCATTATTCTGTTAATTGTAAATATTTTTAAATCATACGAAACACCGAAATTTAAAAATGGGTGCGTGTACTTATGTACGCGCGTGAGAAGTTTACTTCTTTGGCATCATTAAAAATAGTTTTAATTGCATGCAAATAATTAATTACAATAAAATAATAGAAGGATTGGAAAGGATGATCAACAAAGTTCAGTTTAAATTTGAAAATTAAGTAAATAAATATTTATTTTCTTACATTAAGTCTAACATAAATTGTCTTATTATTCGAATTGTATTTTAATTAAATGATGTCTACTTCCATAGTATCTTCCGTAATGTCTGAATCGGAACTTCAGTTATCATTTTATCAAAAGTTTTCATTAAATTTATTTAGTTATTTTATAAATATTTATTATTTATTCAATTTAATAGCAAATATTAAAAATTAATATTAAAATTTCATGTTCAATTTTAATTTTTATCACAAACTTTTTATTAAATGTTTTATTAAATTTATTTCTTTATTTTGTGAATATTAAATAACCAATAATAAGTATTTAACATTAATAATTTAATAATATTTAGCGTTAATTATATTAAATAAAAGTATTTTAATTTATATCAATAAATAATACATCACATCACACATCACACATCATCAGCCTTTGTTAGTCCACTGCTGGACATAGGCCTCCCCTAATACACCCCTATCCATTAGGGGGTTTGGACCGTATCCCACCACGCTGGTCCAATGCGGGTTGGTGGGTGACTGACTTTTTACATGCCCATCCGACGCATGGATCATCTTACTTTTCAGACAATTGGGTGATCGGCCCAAATTGCCCTAACCAACTAGGAAACAACAATGAAAATTTGTTGCGTCCCCGCAGGATTCAAACCCACGACCTCCGGTTTCTAAAGCACACGCCCATACCACTAGGCTACGGAGGCAGTTAATAATACATACGGATAGTTAACCTCAATTATATTGGAGCACTTGAAAAAGTATATAAGCACAATTTTTTTCACTAATATTCACAAATAGTAAGTAATATCAATCAAAAATAATTAAGACAATTAAAGATGATAGATTTACAAGAACTAATCATAAATAATTCGATTAAGAATTTATGGATTCATAGACGTACTTTGATATCTCTTACAAATGTAGAATTCCTAAGAGATGTTGGCTTACTTGTACAGCGGTACTATAAATCAGAAGCTTTGATTATGTGTCACTAGATGGCGCTTATCTAAAACGTATTACATAGATACGTCACAATGTTGATATATTAAATGAATAAAAATATTACCATTATATCAAGTTGAATAAACATCATTACAAATATTAATATATTTATATAATAATATATTTAATATATATATTTAATATAAATTTAAATAATATAAAATATATTATTAATAATAATATATATATATATATATACCAAAAACGAACCTTAATCCCAACTCATAGAGCACATTATGCAACAACTATCGCAAATAAATAATATTTAGTGTTAATTATATTAAATAAAAGTATTTTAATTTATATCAATAAATAATACATACGGATAGTTAACCTCAATTATATTGGAGCACTTGAAAAAGTATATATGCACAATTTTTTTCACTAATATTCACAAATATTAAGTAATATCAATCAAAATAATTAAGATAATTAAAGATGATAGATTTACAAGAACTTATTATAAATAACTAATAATAAGTATTTAACATTAATAATTTAATAATATTTAGTGTTAATTATATTAAATAAAAGTATTATAATTTATATCAATAAATAATACATACGGATAGTTAACCTCAATTATATCGGAGCACTTGAAAAGTATATAAGCACAATTTTTTTCACTAATATTCACAAATAGTAAGTAATATCAATCAAAATAATTAAGACAATTAAAGATGATAGATTTACAAGAACTAATCATAAATAATTGATTAAGAATTTATGGATTCACAAGACGTACTTTGATATCTCATATAACTGGTAGTTCAGCGCCATCTGTTCGCTTACAAATGTAGAATTCCTAAGAGATGTTGGCTTACTTGTACAGCGGTACTATAAATCAGAAGCTTTGAATATGTATCACTAGATGGCGCTTATCTAAAAAGTATTACATAGATACATCACAATGTTGATATATTAAATGAATAAAAATATTACCATTATATCAAGTTGAATAAACATCATTACAAATATTAATATATTTATGTAATAATATATTTAATATATATATTTAATATAAATTTAAATAATATAAAATATTATTAATAATAATAATATATATATATATATATATATACCAAAACGAACCTTAACCCTAACTCATAGAGCACATTATGCAAAAACTATCGCAAATAAAAACGACAACCCATTATCACTACACAAAATTACCTTATCAACAGTAATATGGACCTTATTAATTTTCACTGTTTTCATTATAAACTGATAATTTTGTGTCCAAAATCGTAAAAATTTCACTTCATATTTTTCATCGCCTAAAGAAGTATAACTTAAAAATACACAAATAAAATTATCCCTCAAATCAAGTTTTTTAATTATATATAATATAATGTTTTTAGAATTAGAACTTTTAATTCAAATTATATAATTATTACCAATTATTTTCATTCATTTAAAGACAATTATTAATTTGTCCATGAACATACTAATACCTACTGAAGCTTAAATTTGCTTTTCACCAGAGGCTAACGTTCCGCCTCAATATCCATTGCTTAAGGACGTGATTACTTAAATGGGCCAATGTAAAGGCTAATCACGCAATCGCCTTTAAACGTTGATATATGCACCGAATAGACGATTTAAATCGTTCCTACTTCTAGTATGTCTCCAGTCATCGTCATCATCAGGCTGTGTTAGTCCACTGCTGGACCATAAGCCACCCCTAATGCACTCCTTCTCCATTAGAGGGTTTTTGGACCGTATCCCACCACGCTGGTCCAATGCGGGTGGCTGATACACAAGTTGTATTCCGCATTTGGAGCCCACGACCCGGATTTTAAACATGGGCAAAATGCCGCTAGGCCACGGCGGCGAAATAAATTATCAGTTATAATAAAAAATATAAAGTAGTGGTAAGCTTACCTAATTTTTAACCTAACTTAAGTTTCACTTTAAACGTACAAATATTCTTTAGATGGTACTACTGTATATATTGAGCTGGTAACGGAAAAGAGGATTTAAGTAGGAGACCATGAAAGCCATGAATTCCGACCTTATAGATATAATTATGAAAACCAGCAACCCTTCCAATGAAATGGCATTTTTTGTTATGTAAAGAAAAGAACAAATCATTTTACATAGGTGAAGGAGGAAATTTAAAAAGTAAGAGCTATATATGTTTTGTATGATCTACTTTTAATGATTTAAAATGTTGTCGAAACATATTGATTTGGATTTTTAAAATAAATCAAACAAAAGACTATTAGAAAAAACTTTAAAAAGTAAAATTTTTATGTAAAACTGTAATTTTTAAGTAAAATAAGTTCTTGAATTTTAAATTGTGTTCGTAATTATTGGTTCATAAAATGATTTCAACATTTTCTCATACATAATTCCCAAAAAAAGTTTTGGTTTTAAAAAATTATACTGATTTTGGCCAAATTCATATAATTAAATTGAAAAATATCGGGAGTTTATAACATTTATACTTGCCAACTGAAAGTGTTAGAAGAAATTTGAACTTTATTAAATTGGAATTGCTGCTTCGGCCTCTTAAAGGGCCAAGTTACCGAAAGAAATATAATAAACTTTTGGATTTAAACAACAACACAAATTCAAATATCTTTATTCAATATAGGGATTTACACTTTTGGTTTGATTATCAAACACCTACCACTGGTTCGGAAAAGGACATTCCCAGAAGTTCCAGTTCAGAAGAACCGGAAGATTAAGCGGGCCTTTTTATTCATGAATTTCTCTGTTAAACACCCTTAAGTCACTTTACGGACAAAAATTCATTCAAACCTTCTTTTACCCTAATCAAAAACCAGAGTCCTGCGTCTTTCATCTTCCGAAAACGCCAAGGGGACGGAGTTTCAAGATCTGGTGGGGAGGTTTATAGCTCACAACGACTCTCCTTTTTGTGAAACTTTATAAATTTTAAAAGGTCAAAACAATTTTGTTTAATTTTGAAAAAATATTCATTGCCCAATATATTATTATATTCAAATGGGTTCCGAATTTTATTCAACCTTGATAAAAAATGGTAGGTAGTAACTTGAAATAGAAATTTTATTGCAATAAAATCGATGTTGGCCAGCCTTTAGAATATTAAAAAGGACAGACGGTCAAGAACTTCCAAGTTTTATATATCTTTCTCAAATTGGATATAATTTCAAGTATTGTTTTAATTAAAATATAAAAATATTTTAAAAAGGACATAAGGGTAATGAAAAAACAATTAATATTTGATTAAATAATTCAGTAGGAAAAAAAATTTAAATACTTATTCTCATATTTAAAATTAATTTTTGCTTTAATTTGACTAAAAATTTTATTATTCATTTTTGTCTCTGTTAAAATTAAACGATGACTTACTAGAATTTAGTTACTCATCCAATTAGTCTCAAAAACGAAAATTGAATTTCTTACCGTGAGATCCTTGACAATTTACAGTTTCAAATTAAATATTTCCCGGCATGAAGAGTTTTCATTTAAAATGTTATGGCTATTAGCTTTTTTACTTCAGCAAAAGAAAAGAAGGAGATTTTATTTTAAACATGAAATTTTTATTTTGTTTTGTGTAGTTAAAAAAAAATTGAAAATGTTTTTAATTTGGTATTGGTCCGTCTCTTGTATCGAAGGTTCTTTAAGACGTATTTAATTATTAAATAAGTAAAAGACACATTTTGTTCACAACAACATGGTCTTTTAAATTAAAAACAATAACATTGTTTACATTTTAAATTTTTTATCAATTTATGTATCTAGAAAGATAAAATAAGTTATACTTAGTTAAAAGTATACAGATTTTTTAATCTGCGATTTTTTTTTTTTGTAAAAAAATGTTTTAATATGTTTATTATTATACATTTTAGTTGGAAAAAATAATTTTTTGGATAGTTAAAGATTCCCATCAAATTTTATAACGGTTTATTATAATTACACTTTTAGCAGGATATTTTTTAGCTACCATTAATTAGTTAGATTATAATTAAAAGTAAAGGTGGAAACTTTTTCATCGCTACCTTTTAAGTGCATTTTCTATTGATTTTTCTCCATTAAACCCAAATGATAATTGAAAAAATGTCTTTTGTAAAGAGAATAAATTTTTATTTCGTTTAAAATTTGCTTTAATTTTAAACTTATCTTAATTTGAGATTTTTGGTCTTAAATAATATATGTTGGAAATGTATAAAAGTTATATTAACAAGAGTTCAAAGATCAGTAGGTTTATTTTGAATTGGGACTTTAGGAGAGAGCAGCACGTCGCAGGAAATAAAAGTTTTAAATGAGCATGTTCATTCTTAATTAATTAAATGCTTTTGATTCTACCGTCCTTTCAATTTTTATATCCTAATCCAAAAGTGTAATTTATATTAATTGCAGTTATTCAGAAAAAAAAATCAGTTTCTAACATTGCTACCTCATTTCCAAAGAATAATACAGGGCACAAGCCAATATTTACGAACTTGTTCTATAAATTTGTCAAACTAAAATATCCTGACCTTGATGTCAGGTTTTTTCTCTCAAAAAATTTTACAATCGTGTATCATAGACAAAACTTTAAGAAAAAGTTATTTCCCTTTGTTAACCGTTTTATAATTATTTTTAATTATTGTAAAGAATTAAACACAGAAAATCGGGAATGTATAATATCTATTTTAGTAAGTTAAAATGGTTTTTAGTTAGAAACTGGGATTGTTTAAGGCGAATTCAATGAGTTGCCGCCTCATCAATAATGTATTGAATAATCCGCCCAGATTTAGATGAGGGATTTAAGGGAATGTTTGTATGCAAGGGTATGTTTTTAAAACCCTAAATAAAATTTAAATAATTGTTTTATTCGGTTTAAATGGTACCGTTTATCGGGTGGCATTTTTTAAAATTAACATTTTCTTAAAACTTAAAAAATATAAATAGAAAACGATAACAACCACCGATTTATTTTTTACTTAAATTTAGGGTAATTTTAATGTAATTGTTCTTGAAAGTTATTATTTTCTATTCTCCAAAATGGTTTAAAAAGTTATTTAAAACCGGTCGAGGCCCAATTGTTTTATAAATATCATCCACATTTCAATGACTACTTAAATATTACAATAATAAGGTTTGAAGCCCATCTTTGGGTTCCGTGTTAAATATTAAATTTAAAGTTTTTTGAAGAAATTGTCAATTGGTCCGGTTTATCTAATGATTTTATTCTATTTATCAACCAATTTTTGGTATAATCAAGTCAAATTCATAAAATTGTTGAGAAAAATTTCCATTGAAATGGCCTTTAACTATTGTAAATGGGTATTTGTTTAAATGGACTAGTTTTAACTAAATTAAAACCTCAAATGATGCCAAAATTAGCCACTCCTGAAGCGTGAATTAATGTGTTTAATTATAATGCTCGGATAATTATTTCAAATGTACAACAAACTCGCTGGCTTTTGATCAGAACTATTTAAAATTTGACTTTATAAATTATATATTAAAATTTAGTAATTATAAATATTAAAATGTTTTAATTGTTTTATAATTTCATTTTTTAAGTGACTTATTTTAAATTTTTAAAAAACACATTCAGTCGCCTTTATGTAATTTAATTATTAACTATTTTGCTCCAGTAGGAATTAAACTTCGCCTCTTAAATTTTTCTATGTTAACGAATACCATTCAAAGGTTGACCAAAACCTTAATTGTGTTTAAACACCGGGTAAATGGACAGATTTTTCATTCTATTTTATATTCAAATTGTTTTGAAAACAATAACCGACATTTTAAAAACATTATGGTTTTAAAAAAACAATGATAAAACTTTAGAGCGAAAGAAGGTTAATATTGTTTATTGTTTACTTATTGATTTTTTACCATTTGTATATGTCACAAGAATAAAACGTATCTCAAAAATATATATATATAATTTGGCTCCGTTTATATGTATGTTAAGGATGAACATGAATATTAAAAAAATATAATTTGGATTTTCTCTTCGGGAGGAAAAGGATAAATAGAATAACCATCAAATCGAAATTATAAACTGATCAACTGAAATTAAAAATATCCAATAAACCTTCAATTAAAAGGCATTAAAAAATTAAATGAATTACCAACAAAAAAAATAGGAACTGAAATCATTTGAGATAAATAACAGCAAAAACAGTTTTTAGGTTCCTCTTATAGGGGGCCGTCTGGGACGGAAACCACTTGCCGGGTTTATTTCTGTAATTTTTATTAATGGTCGTGGCCAAATACTTACTGGGAAAAGGAGACTTAATTTATTGATTAATCAGGATGACATGATCCTAAAAGGTTGATGATAACTTAGGCCAACACAAGTAAAGATGATTGTTGTTATCTTAATCGGATAAAGAGAAAATGCGACAAAAGGTGTTACGTAAGGTCCAAATCAATAGTCTGTCTCCTTTTGTCGCCCTATTTTTGAAAAGCAATTTGGGGCTTGGCTTGTAAAATAGTACTTATAAGGCCGTTGTCGTCTTTTAGTCATGTAATATTTTATGAATTATGGGAGAATAATGTTTAGTAAGGCTTAAATAATATCAATATAGTTTAACCAATTAAGAGTTACCAAATCTAATGTCAAATGATTGCCGCTAGAAGGAAAAGTTTTTATAATTGATGGATTCCCCCTTTTGCCTAGGAAAACAAAGGTATTACTCAAAAAGACTTTTAAATATAAGGACTTCTTATTTTGGGGAAATAGGTATAAATTAATTTTAATCCGGAGGCAGCCAAGTAAACCCTATAGTACTGATACATACCTTCAACTACTATTATTTTATGCAGACTTAGGGCTCTAATTATTTAAAAAAAAGTCTGCATTCCAGTAAATATAAAAAATGTTGTTTAAAATTAAAAAGGCCAAAAATATTCTTAAAAAAAAAAAATTTGAACCCTCCAGAAAAAGATATTGATGGAAAATTGTGTTACAGTGTAGGTGTGACCATACTTTTTCACCCAAACCATTACATCAGATTTGATCGACCACAAACCTCGCTAAAGAACACCGATTCCCGCCAAAGGATGATCCATGAGACCATTGAGATTAGAAAAACAAACATTTCTATAAGAAGATGGTTGGGTTCCACCCCTGCTTGGGGACCCCATATTTAAAGAATTTAAATTTAAACCTTAACTTAATAACAACTGCTGACTGTAATAAAAACGAAAGTTCATTTTAGTAGGTCGGGAGTATAGACTAAAATAGTTAATTACATTTAAGATCTGGAGACCCGCTTCCCTTTAACACAACGCCCGCTGGAAAGTGTTCCAAACGTCGGAACCAAAAATGTAAAAAACGCGATAAAATCCGTAAAGTTTTTATTTAATAATGTATTATTAATGTATAGTATTTTTGGTAAACAAAAAAATAATTATTTATTTTTGTATATTTATGTATAACGAAAATCGGCCCAAATTTCCAATAACAAGCCAAATTTTTAAGTAATTAACCGTCAGGGCACCACTTGAATCAATTATATTTTGTAATTAGGGTTTATTTTAATTCGGGAACCTTAAATAAGATTTTGCTTTTAAGTTACTGCAACTATCAATATATAAATAACCCGATCTAAAAATAAACGTAAACTTACCCTACCTTTAACTTTACATTTTGAAAAGTGTCCCTTTTACAAGGGAACCACCACGGTGCCTATCTCTGCCGCAAAACCGGGGCATGATAATTTACTGCGTTCCAGATTAAATTTTATCCTACAACCGGCGGTAGTATTATGTTGGGTTTTAATTTAATTAACCGGGGTCCCAAGTGGGTGGTAAAACCAACCATCTTCTTATTGAAATTCCTTTGGCTGGAATCGGTGTTCTTCAAAAGGAAAACCAAAAAGTCCCTTTTATTC
>JAGSMT010000996.1:0-26409 GCA_029286875.1 Lamproptera curius
GCCCCGGCTAGACCAGAGGGCGAAAAACCGAGGCCCTTTACTTTTACGGGCCTCGGACGCGCCACCTGCGGACGCCCACATCATCGTTTGCGGCGTCCGTCGACGTCAAGCCGACGATGAAATATCTCGGCCTAGTCCTAGACCGCCGATGGAGGTTTTGCGCCCATTTTGAGCGCCTCGCGCCAGAGTGGCGAGAGCAGCGGCAGCCTCGGCAGACTGCTCCCAACACCGGAGGACCCAGCAGCTCCTTGCGCCGCCTGTACGCCGAGGTCGGCAGGTCCATGGTCCTGTAGGGGCACCTGGTGGGCTGACACCTCCAAAAGGGTGTACGACTGTACTGAGAAGAACCCAGAGGGTGTTGGCGAGTCCGGGCGTACGGGGCTACCGGACCATCTCTGGCGAGGCGGCGTGCCTGTTGGCTGGCTCTGCCCTGGGACCTAGAGCAGAAATCCTCGCGTCACTCTTCTTCTGGCGCGAGGAGGTGAGGTTCTCGGGCTGTACGCCAGCCCGGAAGAAATAAGGGGCAGAGAAGAATTGCGCTCCTTGCAACAGGAGGGAGCTGTGGCTGGAGCACCCCAGCGCCGGCCGTCAAACAATAGAAGCCATACGCCCGTTCTAAAGTGGTGGCTAGAAAGGGACACGGCTCCTAACATTCCGCGCGACGCAGGTTCTCTCGACACGGCTGTTTCGGAGGTACCGTGCGCGCGTGGCCGGTAGGAGCCCACAGAGGATGCCACCACTGTGGCGTATGCTGCCGAAGAGAGCCCAACACGCGCTGGAAGAGTGCCAGCCTGGTCGAGCAACGCCGAGAGCTGCGTAGTGTCGGGCACGACCTTTCGCTTCCTGCCAGTGCGAGGATGCTTGAGGAGCGAAGGTCGTGGGGCGCCGTCCTTGCTTTCTGCGAGGACGTGATGGCCCGAAGGAGGCCGCGAAAGGGACAGGGAGGCCGTGAGCGCCCTGGCTATCCGCAGAAGAAGGCCAGGGCGCTGAAGAGTGGCGTACGCGCGCAACCTTCCCCGACACTGAGCCCTGGGCGCTGGCAAGAGGGTGCCCGCCGCCCAGAGAAGGGCTCATGAGGGGCGCCGTGCTGTTTGTTCCGGCACGGCGCCTGAAAGCTGACGTTCCGGTGTCCCAACACACCTGGAGAGAGAGGCCGAGAGGGCCAAGTCGCGCGGGTCGCTGATGACTGTAATCGTGCCCGGGCCCCGGCTACAGCGACATGAGAAAGGAACAACTGTTGGTTTTTGTGGTATACGCCGCTCCATCTTGGTCCGGGGCCAGTCACTATCTCTGTCCCTCACTCTGGCGGCGGGAATCGTAAGCTGGATTTTTCCAACAGGAAAAAAAAGAAGAGTTAGGTTAGGTTAGTTTTGTTTTTTCTCTTCACCTCCAACATAATCGAGCCTATTTTATCAGTAACAGATTCATACTAGTTCTCAAAGTATTCCTCTCTGTACTTTTATTCTTCATGCTATCTTTCTTGCATTCGTCATCTTTCTTGCTTATTCTGGGTGGATTCCAGTCGGTTTTCAGTCTAAATACAATTTTATTTATAGGGTTTGATTTGCAGGTTAATAGAGTAACACAATAAATAATAAATAAAACAAAACGATTAGCCTGGTGCCAGTTTTGTTTTTCTTCTTTGTTGTATACTTTTAACATATCTGTTTACAATTTTATATTGTTAAATTATTATTTTTTGGGTTGGAGGGGGGGTTAGGTTAGGTTGGTTTTTTTTTTTTTTTTTTTTTTTTTTTTTTTTTCCTTGCTTATGTTATAATTTTAGAGGTTTAATATTTTTGGTCTTTTTAATATAATTGAATTACGATGTGCTTTTTTTTGTAAAGTGGAACTGGCAATCCATTTGATACGGTTTACCGTGTTTACATCTTCCTGAAAGGTAGGTACATATGTTAAATATATATATATAATTTTTTTTTTTTTTTTTTTTTTTTTTTTTAATTAATTTTGTTCATTGATTTTCCTTTTTCTGATGATTGATTTGAAAATAGGTAAAGGAAATTTGTTGATCTTTTTTGATTTCTAAATTAAGGAACACCTTTCTGAGGCAAGTCTTTCGATCTGTCTTTTGCGGGCGAAACCTTGGCAGTGCTTCAGTAGATGTTCCCTTGTTTGGCTTGAGGTTTTGTCGAGGGGCATATCGTCTGGAGATCTTAAAACGGTGAAGGTATGACCTTTGGGTATCCGTGGCCTGGGAAAGATTTTGTGACTCGAATGATGTTTGTTTTCCTGAATTCTTTTTATATCTTTTAAATTATGTAGAGGCGGGTGACCCTGGGGTAATATCTGGACGCCAATGGCGTTAAGTTGTGCGAAGCTTTTGGTTTTTATAAGGGGAACGTGAGTGTCTGAGGCTTTGTATGTGTCGTTGTTTGCTGCCCATCCCTTCCCTTTCCCTTTTGACTTGAATGTCCTTTTGACCCATCTATGTGTTATATTTGTGTGTTTTGGTTTCGTGGATGAGTTTGTAAATTTACTATTATGGGGGATGTTGTTTGTTATTAAGGGCAAAAATTGAAGAAGGAATGGAGAAGATGTTGTGTTGGGGTTTTCCAAATCCATTGGCATGCTTTCCAATGGCAAAAAGCTCTGCTTGAAATACTGTGCAGCTACTTGTAATTTTTTTTTTTTTTTTTTTTTTGTTATGGGTGTTTCAGTGTCTCCGTGTCGGTAAAGAACGAATGCGCGCCGACTGACCGTCTTCCTGCTTACTTCCGTCAGTGTATACGCGAGTGACTGGTGTGCCGGAATTTGTAGGGTGTTGAGAGGGGTATGGGTTTAATAGTAAGCCTTCTCGCGGGATGTAACAGGTTCTTGACAGGAGCAGGTCTTTCGTAGGGGTTAAAGTTAGGTTAGGTTAAGGTTAGGTTAGGTTAGGTTAGAGTTAGGTTAGGTTAGGTTGGTTAGGTTGGGTTAGGTTGGGTTAGGTTAGGTTCCGGTGGGTTATCAGATCTCCCATCCGGCGCGTCCCCAGGTTGCGGATAGGGCACGCCCCAGATATGGGGGTACCGGCTTCGCCGGCGCGGACAGAAACTGACAGGGTGCTGCATCTCTGCTCCGTTAAAGGGTGGAGATGTGGCGAGAGCAACTGCTCCCAGAGGTGAGCCTGTTGTGGCGGGCCTCAGACCTCGCTCCCTGTACCCTCTTTATTAAGAGGAACCACGGGATGCGAGCCAGTCTACCCTGCGAGTGCGTCAGAGCCTCGCCGAGCGTGATGTATGAAAGAGTAAAGGTATGAAGAGCAAAGGTATGATGTGTGTGGGGGTTTTGGGGCAAAGGGCAAAAAGCGAGATGTATGAATGGAAGTCCCGAGAGGGACGGTGTATTCGTTCGGTGTATTGCACTCGCTTTCGAACACCGGGCGATCTCGGCCTGTCGTGGTGTCGTGGATCACGTCCGCGGCCTGCGGCGTGCCTGAGGTCCTGCCTTCATTGGCCGGACCGCGAGGAGACAACCTCTAAAAACCGTTGATCTCGGCGTTGTGGTACGTGGCGTCGGGTGCTCGCAAGAGCGGCTGGAACGATACACCAGCCTTGGGCCCACCCTGGGAACTTCCCGCCCCAGGCGTATTTGGGTTACGGTGCTCATGGTCCCTGGCCCGTGGACTTCCATTACTTTATTCGTGGGATTTATTATGGACATTAAATCAAACCAAAACTAGGGAGTAAGATCGACATCAACGATGACAACGGCATGATAACGGACACCGATAGCCTATCGGAAGGACGTAGTGAAAGGAGAGGCGCGGACCAGGTGAGGGCCGGCTCTCCGATGGTGAAAGGCGGATTTCAGCTGAAATTTCCAGGAAGCGCACTAGGGAGGACACAGCCGGCACTCAAACCGAGTCTTCTGGCGAAGAAGATCAGCCGGCGCTTAAGCTGCTAGCGGCAGAAGAGGATGACGACGAACAACCCTCGTCTCCCTTACTGCCACGGGACGATCGCGGGCGTTTCTTGAACGCTACGCGACCTTCGAGATCGCGGTCGAGCAGCGGCAGCCAGCAGGACCTCACCACTGATCTGGTCCTGCTGGCCAAAACGAGGAAGGCCCAAAAGGCAGCAGAGCGTGCGGAGAAGGACCGCACGCTCGAAGAAATTGTGGAGGCCGCTCGGAGGGAGAGAGAGGCCGTAGACGAGGATGCCTTAACGGCGGAGGATGCAAAGGAGATGGCGCTCAGAAATCTGAGCATCATCTCCCAGGTTGCCACGAGATCCGGCAACTGAAGGGCACATCGACGTGCCCAGAAAGTGCTCTCCGCCGTAAAACGGTCGGTGGACGTATGAGCCGCTCCCCAGTCGGCCGAGATCCGCAAATACTCGGCCGACAAAAGGCTCCTAGTAGCTCGGTGGAGGCCCTCGAGGAGGAAGTGCGGCGGCTAGGCCGCTTGAGAGAGAACCGGCAGCTGAAAGCCGCTGCCAGGATGAGATCACGTTGAGGACTGCCTACGGACTTGGAACAGATCCTAGGGCGCCTCATCGTGGACATGTGGGCCCAGTTTCAGGCCCACCGCGACGATATGCGGACCGTCTCCTTCCTGAGAAGCGGTTACGTCCACCGCTGGCCGCCGATAAAGAGCGGCCCCGACGTTTGCGGCAGTGCTGAGGCCAGCTGCTGCCCTGCCGCACCTCTGCCCCTGCTGCCCCTGCTGCCTGCGTGCAGCACCGGTGCACAGCGGCAAAAGAACTCGACGCCGAGATGGGCCTCCGCAAGTCTCCCAAAAGGGACGGCCAAAAGGGGAAAAAGGCCCCGGAACCCAGGCGGGTGCGACCAGCGCCCGCAAGCGGCAGCAACGGCGGCACCAGGGCCGTCTACCGATGGGTGGACGCTGGTGAAGCGCCGTAAGACGGCCAAGTCTGGCGCTGGCCCCAAAGTGACACCGGCAACAAAGAGGGTGCGGAAACTTAAGGCCCCTAGCTCGTCGGCTGTAGTAATCAAGCTGCAGCCGGCCGCAGCTGAGAAAGGGGTCACGTATGCCGACATCCTCCAAGATGCCAAAAGCAAATGCAAACTGGAGGATATCGGCATCGATGGCCTCCGTTTCCGCCAGGCGGCAACGGGGGCCCGGATCCTCCAGGTTCCGGGGGCCGACAGCGGCGAAAAGGCCAACCAATTGGCAGAAAAACTTCGCCAATTGGTTGGCCCGAAATAACAAATCCAGGCCGAAAAGTGCGCAGATCTTCGCATCTCGGGCCTGGATGATTCAGATAGAAAAGACGGAGTGGCTGAGGCGGTAAGCGCAAAAGGCAGCTGCCCGGTCACCTCCGTTAAAGTCGGAGAAATGCCGGGACCGGACCGGTCTCGGTGGAGTAGTGGTGAACTGCCCTATCGCAGCCACCAAGAAAATTGGTGGTGGCGCCTCTAATCGGGTGGTGCTCGGTGCAGGTCAAACTGCTTGCGGCGCGTCCGATGCGCTGCCCGGTGCCTTGAAATAGGCACGTGCGGAGCAGTGTCATACGGGCGTCGACCGCAACGTGCTTTACCGATGTGCTAGGCCACCAGAGTAGAGGCTGCAGGGCGCGCCCATGCATCCTGTGCGCGCGGCTAACAACCGGCTGCCACAAATTGGGCAGTGCGGCCTGCACCACCAAGCCCGACAGGAGGCGGCGGAACAAGGGAGGCCTGGGCTTGGAAGCCAGGTGCCCAAGCAGCCTTCGGCTGAGGGACTCAAATGGCCGTCGAATAAAGATGGCCACGCTGAGCATCCTGCAGACAAATCTGAACCACTGCGCCAGAGCTCAGGATCTCTTTGTTTCAGAGCATGGCGCAGTGGTCGATTCAGGTGGCCGTAGTGTCGGAACCGTATCACGTTCCCCGGCAATAACTGGGCGGGACCTGTCCGACACTGCGGCAGTGGTCTGCGGACTGCGGGGTCCCTCAACCGAGGGACGTGAAAAAGGTCCAGGCTTCGTCGGCACCTGTTGGGAGAAATTGTAGTCGTTTCAGCGTACTTTCTCCCAACAGATCTCTACTCGACTTAGGGGCTCCCTAGACCGACTGGGGTCACTGATCCGTTCTTACGGACCTTCCCGTGCTGGTCGCGGGGGATCTCAACGCCAAATCACCGGCTTGGGTTCACCTGCGGCAGACGCACGGGAAGGACATTGGAGGAGTGGCTCCTGGAGGTCGGGCTGTCGGTCTTAAACAGGGGTTCGGTAAACGTGTGTTCGAGCCCAGGGCGGTCGATCGTGATGTATCGTTCGCTGGCCCCGCCCTGGCTCGCCAATACAGGCTGGAAGGTGTTGACGGGCGTCGAGACCCTGTCGGATCATCGTTACATCCGATTCAGGTCTCCCTCCTAGACACTATACCGGCCTGGCCGAACCGGACGACGGCTGGTGGCCTCGAGCCTGGACTGAAAGGAGGCGGCAATAGTGCAGTCGTGGGTTTCTGCGCCCGATATTGTTGATGTGGAGGGAGGCACAATGGCTCCGGGACGCAATGTCACAGGTGTGTGACGCATCGATGTCCCGGCCAAACGTCTCCTCCTAAACGCCAGGTGTACTGGTGGAATCCGAAATCGCGCGATGCGTAGGCTTGCATCGCGGCGCGGCCATGCACACCCGTTGTCGGAGTCGACGGCGCAGAGACCCGGCCCTGAGGCCGAATTGCTCGCCTCTTTCGCAGCAAAAGATGCTTCAAATGGGAATAGCCGAGGCGATCGCCGCGGCTAGGAGGAAGTTGTTGGCGGCCTAGACGGTGATCCGTGGGGCGGCCCTATAAAATGGTAATGAACGGCTTCGTCCTTGGGCCCCCACTCACCGAGAGTCTAGCGCCGCAGATGTAGCGGCGATCGCCGAGGCTTTATTCCACCGCGAGGAGCACGGCACCTTCGATGGTCCCAAATGGCACGGATGAGGTCGACCCAGTCCCGAAGCGCCAGAAGTCAGCCCGGGAGAGTTCGGTCAGCCCTTCTAAAATGAGGGCAAAGCACCGCCCCGGGTCGATGGCATTCCGGGACGCGCGCTGGCGCTGGCCTAGGGACGCCCTGGAGCCAGAGTGAGGACGATGTTCTCTGCCTGTCTGGCTCAAGCCTTAATACCACAGAGGTGGAAGACAGGCAGACTCGTCCTCATCCAAAGGAGGGCGTCCGGCGGACTCGCCCCTCCGCCTACAGGCCGATCGTGCTGTTGGACGATGTGGGAAACTCTTTGAGAGAATCGTGGCGGCTCGCATCGTCCAGCACCTGGAGCACGTCGGTCCAAATCTGGCGGAGTAGCGTATGGTTCCGCAAGGCCGGTCGACCGTTCACGCGGTGCTGCGGGTTGGGTCCCTGACGCAGGATGCGGTGTCTCGGGTGAGGTGTTTTGGCGGTGTCACTCGACATCGCCACGCATTCAACACCCTCCTGGGCCTGCATAAGGAGGCGCTCGATACCACGGGGTGCCTCCCTACCTGCAAAGGGTGATCGGGCCTACCTGTCGCATCGACGTGTCGAGTTCCCGTGCCGAGATGGGCTCCGGACCATCGGTGTCGTGGAGTTCCACGGGGTCGGTGTTGGGACCGCTTCTGTGGAACGTTGGTTTGACTGTGCTACGTGGCGGCAATATCGAGGTGTCGACGTCACTTGTTACGCGGACGACACCTCGTCACCGCCGTGGCACCAATTTCCTGGGCTGCGATTCTCGCCACTGCCGGGGTCGCTCAAGTGAATTGGGCGCATCCGGCGTAGGGACTAGAGGTGGCGCTCGAAAATCCGAGGCCCTTCTTACGGGCCTCGGAACGCGCTCACCGCGGACGCCCACATAATTGTTTGCGGCGTCCGCGTCGACGTCAAGCCGACGATGAAGTATCTCGGCCTAGTCCTAGACCGCCGATGGAAGTTTTGCGCCCATTTTGAGCGCCTCGCGCCTAGAGTGGCGAGAGCAGCGGCAGCTCTCGGCAGACTGCTCCCCAACACCGGAGGACCCAGCAGCTCCTGTCGCCGCCTGTACGCCGGAGTCGTCAGGTCCATGGTCCTGTACGGGGCACCCGCGTGGGCCGACACCCTCCAAAAGGAGAGCACGGCAGTGCTGAAGAGAACTCAGAGGGTGTTGGCAATCCGGGCCGTACGGGGCACTGGACCATCTCCGGCGGGCGGCGTGCCTGATGGCTGGCTCCTTGCCCTGGGACCTAGACGCAGAAATCCTCGCGTCACTCTTCTTCTGGCGCGAGGAGGCGAGGTCTCGGGCTCAGGCCAGCCCCAGAGAGATAGGGGCGAGACGGTGCGCTCCCTTGCAATCAGGGAGTGGGAGTTGCGGCTGAGCACCCCAGCGCCGGCGTCTACAGTAGAAGCCATACGCCCGTATTAAAGTGGTGGCTAGAAAGAGGACACGGCTCCCTAACATTCCGCGCGACGCAGGTTCTCTCGGACACGGCTGTTTCGGGAGGTACCTGTGCCGCGTGGCCGTAGGAGCCCACAGAAGTGCCACCACTGTGGCGTATGTGCTGAAGAGACAGCCCAACACGCGTTGGAAGAGTGCCCAGCCTGGGTCGAGCACCGCCGAGAGCTGCGTAGTGTCTGTGGGCACGACCTTCGCTTCCTGCGTAGTACGCAGGATGCTGAGAGCGAAAGGTCGTGGGCGCCGTCCTTGCTTTTGCAGGACGTGATGGCCCGAAGGAGGCCGCGGAAAGGGACGGGGCCGAGAGCGCCGCTATCCGCAGAAGAAAGGCCAGGGCGTCCGTGGCAACCTTCCCCTGCACTGGGCCCTGGGCGCCGGCAAGAGGGTGCCGCCGCAGAGAAGGGCTCAAGAGGAGCGCCGTGCTGTTTGTTCCGGCACGGCGCCTAAAGCGACGTTCCGTGTCCCAACACACCCGGAGAAGAGGCCGAGAGGGCCACGTCGCCGGGGTCGCCGAGACTGTGATCAGTGCCGCGGCCCGGCTACAGCGACAGAGAAAGGAACAACCGTTGGTTTTGTGGGTATACCGGCCGCTCCATCTTGGTCCGGGGAGCCACATATCCCTGCCCCCACTTTGGCGGCGGGGAATCCGTAGCTGGATTTTCCAACGGCAAAAAAAAAAAAAAAAAAAAAAAAAAAAAAGGTTAGGTTGGTTAGGTTAGTTGGGTTAGGTTGGGTTAGAGGTTAGGTTCCGGTGTGGAGTTGTCAGATCTCCCATCCGGCGCGTCCCCAGGTTGCGGATAGGGCACGCCCCCAGATATAGATACCAGCTCCCGGCGCGGACAAAACTGACAGGTGCTGCATCTCTGCTCCGTTAAAGGGTGGAGATGGCGAGGCAGTTGCTCCCAGGTGAGCCAGTTGTGCGGGCTCAGACCCTCGCTCCCTGTCCCCTCTTTGTTAAGAGGAACACGGGATGCAGCCGTCTACCCGAGTGCGTCAGAGCCTCGCCAGCGTGATGTATGAAAGAGCAAAAGGTATGAAAGAGCAAAGGTATGAATGTGTGTGGGGATTGGGGCAAAGGGCAAAGAGCGTGATGTATGAATGGAAGTCCCCGAGAGGACGGTGTGATTCGTTCGTGTATTGCACTCGGCTTTGCCGAACACTGGGCGATCTCGGCCTGTCGGGTGTCGTGGATCACGTCTCGCGGCCTGCGGCGTGCTGAGGTCCTGCCTTCTTGGCCGGACCGCGAGGAGACCTCTCTAAAACCGTTGATCCGGCGTTGTGGTACGTGGCGTCGGTGCTCGCAAGAGCGGCTGAACGACACCAGCCGCCATTGTGCCACCTGGGAACTTCCCGCCCCCAGGCGTATATAGGGTTACCGGTGCTACATGGTCCCTGGCCCGGTGGACTTCCTTACCTACTTTTCGTGGGATTTAGTATGGACAACATCAAATCGAACAAAACAAGGAGCAAAATAACGACGACAATGGCGAGATTACGGACACCAAACCTTTCGGAAGGATCAGTCGAAAGGAGAGGCGCGGACCAGGTGAGGCGGCTCTTCGATGGTGAAGGCGCGGGGTTTTCCTAAATTCCTTTACGAGGAAGCGCACGAGAGGATACTGCTGGCACTCAAAGTGAGTCCTCCAGCGAGGAGGATCAGCCGGCGCAAAAGGTGGTGGCAGCGGAAGAAGAGGGCGTCCTGCATCACCACTGATGCGAGACGAACGTGGGCGCTTTCAAACGCTGCACCGCTGCGAGATCGCGTCGAATAGCGCAGCGGCGGACCCTACCACCGACCTGGTCATGCTGGCAAAACGAAGAAGGCCAAGGCAGCAGAGCGTGCGGAAAAGGATCGCACGCTCGAAGAAATAGTGAGGCGCTCGGAGGAGAGAGGCCGTGGAGAGGATGCCTTAACGGCGGAGGATGCAAAGGAGATGGCGCTCAAATTTGAGCATCATCTCCCAGGTTCCACAAGATCAGGCAACCTGAAGGGCACTTGCTACGTGCCCAAAGAATGCTCTCCGCCGTAAAACAGTTGTGGATGTGATGAGCGCTCCGCAGTCGGCCGAGATACGGAAGTACTCGGCCGACAAAAAACGTTAGAAGCGAGTAGAGGCTCTCGAAGAGGAGGTGCGTCGTCTGCGGCCTCTTGAAACAGAGAACCGGCAGCTAAGGGCCGCGGTGAAGGGAGATGTCCACGCTGAGGGACTGCCAACCGATGTTGAGCAAATACTGCGGCGCCTCATCGTGGACATGGTGGGCCCTATGCTCCAGGCTCACCGCGACGACATTGCGGACCGCCTACTGCCGGAGAAGCGGCTCCGTCCTCCACTGGCCGCCGATAAACGGCGCTCGTTTGCGGCAGTGGTGAGGCCTCCTGCCCCTACTGCCTCTGCCTCCTGCTCCCCTGCTGCCCCACTGCGTGCAGCGAAGGTGCGTGAAGCGCTCCCAAGCCGAAGGAAGTTGCCTTCAAACCTTCCCCAAAGGAAGGCCAAAGGAGAAGAAGGGCCCCGGACCAGCCCAGGCCAGGATGCGACCGGCGCTGGGCAAGTGGCAGCAATTCGGCGGCACCAGAGCATTCCACGGATGGGTGGACTCTGGTGTCACGCCTAAACTCCAAGCCCGGCGCTGGTCCAAAGAGAGGCAACAAAAGAGAGGATGCCAAAATTAAAGGCCCTAGCTCGTCGGCTGTAGTAATCAAGCTGCAGCCGGCGCGGCTGAGAAAGGGTCACGTACTCCGACATCCTCAAGATGCCAAGAAAAGTGCAAACTGGAGGATATCGGCATCAATGGCCTCCGTTTCGCCATGCGGCAACGGGGCCCGATCTCAGGTTCCGGGGCGCCGCGAGAGAGGCCAACCAATTGGCTGAAAAGCTTCGCCAATTGGTTGGCCCAGAAGGTATACACAATCTCCAGGCCGAAAAGTGCGCGGATCTTCGCATTTCGGGCCTGGATGATTCCTAGACAAGACGGAGGTGGCTGAGCGGTAGCGCAAAAGGCAGTGCCCGGTCACCTCCGTAAAAGTCGAGATATCCGCAGACCAGAACGGGTCTCGGCGGAGTTGTGGTGCGCTGCCCTGTGGCAGCCACCAAAAAACTAATCGATGGTGGGCGCCTCCTGATCGGGTGGTGCTCGGTGCAGGTGAAACTGCTTGCGGCGCGTCCGATGCGCTGCTTCCGGTGCCCTCGAAATGGGCGCGTAGCGGAGCAGTGTCATCGGGCGTCGACCGCAGCAGTGCCTGCTACCGATGTGGCCAGCTGGGCCACCAGAGCAGAGGCTGCGAAGCCGCGCCGCACTGCATCCTGTGCGCCGCGGCTAACAAACCGGCTGGCCACAAATTGGGCAGTGCGGCCTGCACCACCAAACCCGACAGGAGGCGGAGGAGTAAAATGAGGCCTGGGCTTGGAAGCCAGGTGCCCAAGCCCAGTGCTTCGGCTGAGGGGACTCAAATGGCCGTCCAATAAAGATGGCCACGCTGAGCATCCTGCAGACAAATCTGAACCACTGCGCCAGAGCTCAGGACCTCTTGTTTCAGAGCATGGCGCAGTGGTCGATTCAGGTGGCCGTAGTGTCGGAACCGTATTACGTTCCCCCCGGCAATAACTGGGCCGGGGACCTGTCCGACACTGCGGCAGTGGTCTCGGGACTGCTGCGGGGTCCCCTCAACGAGGGACGTGAAAAGGTCCAGGCTTCGTCGGCGCTCTGTTGGAGAAATTGTAGTCGTTTCAGCGTACTTTTCTCCAACAGATCTCTCGCCGACTTCGAGGGCTACCTAGACCGACTGGGGTCACTGATCCGTTCCTTACGGACCCTTCCCTGTGCTGGTCGCGGGGATCTCAACCAAATCACCGGCGGGTTCACCTGCGGCGACGCACGGGAAGGACACTGGAGGAGTGGCTCCTGGAGGTCGGGCTGTCGGTCTTAAACAGGGTTCGGTAAACGATGTGTTCGAGCCCAGGGCGGGTCGATCGTTGATGTATCGTTCGCTAGCCCCGCCTGGCTCGCGGACTCAGGGCTGGAAGGTGTTGACGGGCGTCGAGACCCTGTCGGATCATCGTTACATCCGATTCAGGTCTCCGCCTCCCTAGACACCTATACCGGCCTGGCCGAACCCGAGGGACGAGGTCCCAGGTGGCGCCTCGGAAGCCTGGACCGGAGCTGCTGAAGGAGGCGGCAATAGTGCAGTCGTGGGTTTCTGCGCTCCGATATTGTTGATGTGGAGGAGGCACAATGGCTCCGGGACACAATGTCACAGGTGTGACGCGTCGATGTCCCAGGCCAAACGTCTCCCTCCCTAAACGCCAGGTGTACTGGTGGAATCCCGAAATCGCCGCGATGCGTAGAGCTTGCATCGCGGCGCGGCTGCATACACCGTTGTCGGGGTCGACGGCGCAGAGACCCGGCCCTGGAGGCCGAATTGCTCGCCTCTTTCAGCAGCAAAAAGTTGGCGCTCAAAGTGGGAATAGCCGAGGCGATCGCCGCGGCTAGGGAGGAGTTGTTGGCGGCGCTAGACAGTGATCCGTGGGGGCGGCCCTATAAAATGGTAATGAACAGGAACTTCGTCCCTTACTCACCGAGAGTCTAGCGCCGCAGATGGTAGGGCGATCGCCGAGCTTTATTCCCACAGCGAGAGGAGCACACGGCACCTTCGATGGTCCCAGATGGCACGGATGAGGTCGACCCAGTCCCGGAAGCGCCAGAAGTCAGCCCGGGAGAGTTCGGTGCAGCCCTTCTAAAAATGAGGGGCAAACGCACCGCCCCGGGTCCCGATGGCATTCCGGGACGCGCGCTGGCGCTGGCCCTAGGGGACGCCCTGGAGCCCAGAGTGAGGACGATGTTCTCTGCCTGTCTGGCTCAAGCCTTAATACCACAGGAGGTGGAAGACAGGCAGACTCGTCCTCATCCAAAGGAGGGGCGTCCGCGGACTCGCCCTCCGCCTACGAGCCGATCGTGCTGTTGGACGATGTGGGTAAACTCTTTGAGAGAATCGTGGCGGCCCGCATCGTCCAGCACCTGGAGCACGTCGGTCCAAATCTGGCGGAGTGGCAGTATGGCTTCCGCAAGGGCCGGTCGACCGTCCACGCGGTGCTGCGGGTCAGGTCCCTGACGCAGGATGCGGTGACTCGGGGTGAGGTGTTTGGCGGTGTCACTCGACATCGCCAACGCATTCAACACCTCCTGGGCCTGCATAAGAGGCACTCGATCCACGGGTGCCTCCCTACCGCAAAGGGTGATCGGGCCTACCTGTCGCATCGACGTGTCGAGTTCCCGTGCCGAGATGGGCTCCGGACCATCGAAGGTATGTGTGAGTTCCACGAGGGTCGGTGTTGGGACCGCTTCTGTGGAACGTTGGTTTTGACTGGGTGCTACGTGGCGGCAATATCGAGGGTGTCGACGTCACTTGTTACGCGGACGACACCCTCGTCACCGCCGTGGCACCAATTTTCCAGGGCTGTGATTCTCGCCACTGCCGGGGTCGCTCAAGTAATTGGGCGCATCCGGCGTAGGACAGAGGTGGCGCTCGAAAATCCGAGGCCCTTTACTTTACGGCCTCGCGCGCACGCCTGCGGACGCCCACCATTGTTTGCGGCGTCCGCGTCGACGTCGACCGACGATGAAGTATCTCGGCCTGATCCTAGACCGCCGATGGAGGTTTTGCGCCATTTGAGCGCCTCTGCGCCTAAGTGGCGAGCAGCGGCAGCTCTCGGCAGACTGCTCCCCAATACCGGAGGACCAGCAGCTCCTGTCGCCGCCTGTACGCCGGGTCGTTAGGTCCATGGTCCTGTCAGGGCACCGTTGGGCCGACACCCTCCAAAGGAGAGTACAGCAGTACTAGGAGGACCCAGGGTGTTGGCATCCGGGCCGTACAGGGGCTATCGGACCATCTCCGGCGAGGCGGCGTGCCTGATGGCTGGCTCCTTGCCCTGGGACCTAGACGCAGAAATCCTCGCGTCACTCTTCTTTGGCGCGAGGAGGCGAGGTCTCGGGCTTCAGGCCAGCCCAGAAGAGATAAGGGCGCAGAGACGAATTGCGCTCCCTTGCAATACAGGATGGGAGTTGCGGCTGGAGCACCCCAGCGCCGCATCACAGTAGAAGCCATACGCCCCGTGTTAAGTGGTGGCTAGAAAGAGGACACGGTCCCTAACATTCCGCGCGACGCAGGTTCTCTCGGGACACGGCTGTTCGGGAGGTACCTGTGCCGCGTGGCCGCTGAGGAGCCTGGAAGAAGTGCCACCACTGTGGCGTATGGTGCCGAGAGACGGCCCAACACGCGCTGGAAGAGTGCCCAGCCTGGTCGAGCAACGCCGAGAGCTGCGTAGTGTCGTGGGGCACGACCTTTCGCTTCCTGCTGTAGTACGCGGATGCTAGAGAGCGAAAGGTCGTGGGGCGCCGTCCTTGCTTTTTGCGAGGACGTGATGGCCGGAAGGAGGCCGCGGAAAGGGACAGGAGGCGAGAGCGCCCTGGCTATCCGCAGAAGAAGGCCAGGCGCCGAAGAGTGGCGTGCGCGCAACCTTCCCCTGACACTGAGGCCCCTGGGCGGCCGGCAAGAGGGTGCCCGCCGCAGAGAAGGGGCTCAGAGGGGCGCCGTGCTGTTTGTTCCGGCACGGCCTAAAGCGACGTTCGGTGTCCCAACACACCCGAGAGAAGAGCCGAGAGGGCCGTCGCGCCGGGGTCGCCGAAGACTGTGATCAGTGCCCGCGGCCCCTGCTACTGACAGAGAAAGGAACAACCGTTGGTTTTTAGTGGGTATACCGCTCCATCTTGGTCGGGGCCCACATATCCCCCGCCCTCACTTTGGCGGCGGGGAATCCGTAAGCTGGATTTTCAACGGCAAAAAAAAAAAAAAAAAAAAGGTTAGGTTAGGTTAGGTTAGGTTAGGTTAAGTGGGATTGTTAGGTTGGTTAGGTTGAGTTAGGTTAGGTTAGGTTAGGTTGGTCCCCGACAGGTTCTCGCTTTGTCGTAGCAGTGACGCTCAGTACCTGCGGCTTGGGCCAGCCGCGGGGAAGGTAAGAGGAACCTGGCCGGCCTGAGAGTAAGGCCGGCGTGGAGGCTGCTCAAGCGGGCTGAAGCCCGCTTTGGATGCTGCTTTGAGGTGCGAGGGACGGGTTGCAGGAGGTAGACGTGCGCCCTTCCTGCCTCGCAACCAGTGTGGAGTCGCGGGGGAAGAGGGTGTCGGTATTCCGTAGGCGCTCTCCCTATCCTCCGCGACTCGCGAGGCCGCACCGCTGATGCGGTGTGGAGGGGCCGTGGGGGGGGACATTCGGCATGGTGTCGTCAGTCTCTCCTCTTCTGCGGCCGAAATAGAGCTAGCGGCGGGCGTAACATCTGAGCCGCCGCTGGGGGCTAGGAGTTTGTCCTTGCGTGGTCAGGGAACTCCTCCATGGCCCTTCGAGTAACAGATTCGGGAATCTGTTACCAAACTAGGGGCCGAGACGAAGGGCGCGCTGTTCCGACGCCCAGAGGAGGCAGATGGCCGTGGGCCGAGATGGGGCTGCTTCGGCGGCCAGCGCTGGAGTGGGTTGCGATGAGTGCAAACGTTCCTGTGACCCCACCTAAAAGCGTCAGGAAGGAACAACGTGGTGGTTTTGGTCGGTGCGAGTCGACTAACCCGTCTTTGCCCCGCGAGGACGGGTATGCGTAGGCATTTCACGGTAAAAAAAAAAAAAAAAGGTTAGGTTAGGTTAGGTTAGGGTTAGGTTAGGTTAGGTTGGGTTAGGTTAGGTTAGGTTGGGTTAGGTTGTTGGGTTTTTTTTTTTTAAATATTTTCCCCTGACGTGGTGGATCAGGGACCTGGATAAGCTCTTTTGATTGTTTGTACATGTTCTTTTGTACTTGGCTCTTTTAGTTATTTTGTACATGTTCTTTTGTACATGTTCTCTGTTACTATTTTCACTTAATATTATATTCATTTCTAACACTTTTTATTATTTCTTCTTTTTTGTTTTACGGTTTCAGTTTTTGCACTTTTCTATATTAGCACTTTTTACACTATTACTCAGTCCTAGGGCATTTTAACATATTCTTACAATTTCTTACTTTCACTTCACATTTATCTTATTGTACATTTTACATATTTTCTTATGTTTACAAATTTGCTTACATTACCTTATAATTACATTTCCTTATTACTACACATTAACCTACTTCTATTTATATTACTAATATTAAATACATATATTCTTGATATATATAATATTACTTAGTGCTATTTCTCTTATTTATGCTACTTACAATTTTGTTGCTGAATTTAGTGAAGGCTGTGTTGTGCTTGAAGATTATAAGTGGTAAATTTACTACATTAACTTCTTGCCCTATCTCCAGTGCCAGGCTCTGTCTCTCCCGCCCGAACATCGGGCACTCGGTGAGAAGGTGCCGGGAACTCTGCGGAGCCTCCCCATCGCACTCGCATGCCGGGTTATCCCGACATTTGAGCGATGCAGATACTCCGCAAAGCCCCCATGCCCTGTCAGAGCCTGCACCAGCTGTGGACCGAGTTCCAACCTCCTTATGGTGCGGTGCGCATCGATCGCGTTCGGGAAGAAGAGCTTGGTGGTCGAGGCTGTTGGCTCCGTTGTGTAGCGCCGATTCCATTCGTCAATGGATCTTGCCGAAGAATCCTCTGACGAATGAAACCGGGCATTTTTCATAGTCCGGTCGTCTTTTAATCCGCGTGGCGGCCTCTTTCGCAAGAGGTCCGCCCTTTCGATTACCCTCCACACCTGCATGTGCCTAATCCAATAGAGGTCAAGGAGCCGCCCCGATTTCTCAGTTTAGCGGCATCCTCCTTGGCCTCTGTGCCACGGTGTGAGAGTACTACTACGTGTGTCTCTAGGGCAGACCTCGAGGTCACTATATAGGTTGTAGCTCCGTGCAGGATCTTTGAGTGCCACCCCAATGGCTCTACGAGAGCCAACAGTTCAGCCTGTAGACAGTGCAGAAGTCTCCCAATTTAGTTTTTTTTTACTTGTTTCGGCGGCACCGTCCCAAATGGACAATGCCGCTCCAACTTACCGCTAATTTGCTTCCATCCGTGAAGATGTTTATGGTGGAGCTTTCTTGGGAGACTTCTTCACCACCCCAGGCAGACGAACTCTAGCCCTACCAGCTCTCTCGGTGTGCAATTTGGTTAGGGCACCGGACGCTCAGTTCCCGGTCTCCAATCACTCATGAGCAGCCCCTCTTTACCTCGTAAAGAGTGGCCGCTTCCAGATCCTAAGGTCAAAGGAAGTATCCCAGCGAGCAAAAGGCCGAGTTCAGCGATACCGTCCGATATGCCCTAATAATTTTCTGCACGAACCACGTTGCACCATATTAAGGTGCCGCCGGACCTGGAGGTTAGGTTAGTTAGGATTAGGTTAGGTTAGGTTAGGTTAGGTTAGGGTTAGGTTAGGTTAGGTTAGGTTAGGTTAGGTTAGGTTAGGTTGGTTTTTTTTTTTTTTTATTCTTATTTTTCCCCTGACATATTGGATCAGGGACCTTGTTTGCTCTTTTGGTGTTTCGGTACTTGTTCTTTTGTACATGTTCTTTTATTTGTTATACATCTACTTTTCATTTTCATCTTTTTTATCTTCTTCATTTTTGTGTCTTAGCTTACTTGTATTTATCTAGTTTTACATTTTTACTTATTTATATTTATGTTCTACTTATCTTGATATTACATTTTATTTTACTAATATTAATCTTTTACTTATTATAGTTACATTTCTGTTTACTTATATTATTTTCTTATCTTAACTTACATTTCTATTAACTTATACTTATCGTTTCCTTATCTTAATTAACATGTTTATTTACTTATGTATATCTTTTCGTTATCTTAATTTACATTTTAACATAATTGTACTTTCTGTACCTTAACTAAGTCCTACGCCAGTGCATGTTCACCGCTATTTACATTTACTAGTTAATCCTTATTTCTATTTTTTTAATACTAACAATTTCATACTATTACTATTTTACATTTTGCCTTTCGCTCTTATAATTAAATATCGAAATCATATATTCCTATGATATATGTTCATATTTATTTGGTGCCGTTCTTTATGTTTGCATGCTTGACTACTTTTTTGCAAAATTCTGCAAAGGCTATGTTGTTGGTGTGCATTATGGTTGGTATGTTGCTCTCGGTAATTTGTGTTCCAATTTCGGTGGCCAGGTCTTGTCGTTGCCTACCGAAGATTGGACACTGCGTTAAAAGGTGTGGGACGCTCTGCGAGCCTCCCATCGCATTCGCATGTCGGGTCATCCGACACTTGAGCGGTGGAGATACTCCCAAAACCCCAGTTAGGTTAGTTAGGTTAGGTTGAGTTAGGTTAGTTAGGTTAGGTTAGGTTAGGTTAGGTTAGGTTAGGTTAGGGTTAGGTTAGGTTGAGTTGGTTAGGGTTGGTTAGGTTATCCGGGCCGTAGCGGGCTACCGGACCATCTCCGGCGAGGCGGCGTGCCTGTTGGCTGGCTCCTTGCCCTGGGACCTGATGCAGAAATCCTCGCGTCACTCTTTTTCTGGCCGAGGAGGCAATCTCGGGGCTTCAGGCCAGCCCAGAAGAGATAGGGGCGCAGAGACGAATTGCGCTCCCTTGCAAACAGGATGGGAGCTGCAGCTGGAGCACCCCAGCGCCGGCCGTCAAACAATAGAAGCCATACGCCCGTTCTTAAGTGGTGGCTAGAAAGAGGACATGAGCTCCTAACGTTCCGCGCGACGCAGGTTCTCTCGGACACGGCTGTTTCGGAGGTACCTGTGCCGCGTGGCCGGTGAGGGAGCCTACAGAGGAGTGCCACCACTGTGGCGTATTGCCGAGACGGCCCAACACGCGCTGGAAGAGTGCCCAGCCTGGGTCGAGCAACGCCGAGAGCTGCGTAGTGTCGTGGGCACGACCTTCGCTTCCTGCTGTAGTACGCAGGATGCTGAGAGCGAAAGGTCGTGGGGCGCCGTCCTTGCTTTTGCGAGGACGTGATGGCGGAAGGAGGCCGCGGAAAGGGACAGGAGGCCGTGAGCGCCCTGGCTATCCGCAGAAGAAGGCCAGGCGCCGAAGAGTGGCGTACGCGCGCAACCTTCCCCTGAAGCAGCCCTGGGCGGCCGGCAAGAGGGTGCCGCCGCCAGAGAAAGGGCTCAAGAGGGGCGCCGTGCTGTTTGTTCCGGCACGGCGCCTAAAGCGACGTTCCGGGTGTCCCACACCCGGTGAGAAGAGGCCGAGGGCCACGTCGCGCCGGGTCGCCGATGACTGGCAGTGCCCGCGGCCCCGCTAAAGCGACAGGAGAAAGGAACAACCGTTGGTTTTTGAGTGGGTATACCGGCCGCTCCATCTTGGTCCGGGGGCCACATATCCTGCTGCCCCTCACTTTGGCGGCGGGGAATCCGTAACTGCATTTTTCCAACGGCAAAAAAAAAAAAAAAAAAAAAAAAGGTTAGGTTAGGTTGGGTTAGGTTAGGTTAGGGTTCCCGGGAGCAAGCGGCTCTCGTTACGGTAAAGCTGCGGACTAAGTAACCTAGTGTTACGTGGCTTTTTCCGGAGTGTCTCTAAGCGGCTCTCGTTACGGTAAAGCTGCGGACCTAGTAAGCTAGTATAGTGTGGCGTTTTTTACCGGAGTGAGCGGCTCTCGTTACGGTAAAGCCGTGAACCAAGTGAGCTAGTACTGTTGGTCGTTTTGACTGCAATGTCTCCAAGCGGCTCTCATTACGGTAAAGCTTTGGAGTAAGTAAGCTAGTGTGTTTTTCTTTTTTTCTGAGCCCGGGTTGAGCTCAAATAAAATGGTTGAATCCGACTCGGATGATAACATGCTGTTGGAGGAGGAAAACGTTGCTCCAAAGAGCGCTGACTGTCAGGATGGAACAAAATACCTGAAGAACCGACTGCGCGCTCGTTGCATAACGGCGAACCCATCAAAAGTGGAAACTGCTCGGAGGGGCGGTACCCCCCCTGCCGATAAGGATACTGAAGACGTACATAAGTCTACTGAAGCGGTGGAGGAGCTAAATGTCTTCTCTCTCAATGTGGAGGAACTGAAAGCTAGTGCGGAGCGACATGTGGCCACCGTGCTCCATGTCGCAAGTAGCAGCAAAAATCTGAAGGGGACGAGCGTTAAAAATCTGAAGTCTGCCGCTGCGTCTCTGTCAGAAATAATAGAGGCGTTGGCTGATCGAAACGCCTCCGAAGAAACTAGACGACTGAGGGCAGACAATACTCGCCTACGCAAGGAGGTGGGAATACTGGATGCGGAGGCTCGTGCACACCGTCGTGAATACGAAGAAATGAAGGTGGCAGCCAAAAAGACTCCTGCTCCAATAACAGAGGCTGTAGCCCCTGCGGATATGACAGAGCAAATCACTCGCTCTGTGCTAGACGCCGTGGGCAACATGATTAATGCACGGTTTGCTAATCTTGAGGAACGTCTGCTACCGGCCCGTATCATCCGACCACAACCGGTGCACGAAAAGAAGACGGATTCCTTGCGAGCTCATGCGTCTACCAATGAGCCTGCAAATAAGGCCAAGACGGTTGCGCAAAATGGTGGCAAGCAGACCCGAGTTCCGGCATTGCCTATCCCACAGGCGAATGCAACAGCTGTCGGGTCAATGGTGGAGGTGGAGGCTGCGGAACTTCCTGGACTGAAGTTGTGAAAAGGAAAGGCAAAACGAGGGACTGATACAGCTCCGAAGGCAAAGGCAGTACAACTTAAGCCCCCGAAGACGGCTGCTGTAATAATACAGCTGAATCCGGAAGCATTGGAGGATGGTGTCACGTACGCTACACTACTTGAAAAAGCGGAGCAGGACATCTCTCTTGAGGAAATCGGAATCGCATCCCTCAAATTCCGGAAGACTGCCACTGGATCCAGAATCCTCGAGCTGCCAAACACGGAGGGTCCTGAAAAGGCTGATATACTGGCAGCAAAGCTAAGGGACGTCCTAGATGGCCAAGCCAGAGTCATCAGGCCCTCAAAGCTTGTAGACATACGAATCTCAGGGTTAGACGACTCTGCTACAAAGGAGAAGATTGCCGCTGCAGTGGCACGAGCGGGCAATTGCTCCATGGATCAAGTCAAGGCCTTAGAAATTCGTCATGGACAAAGAGGTATGGGCTCAGCCGTTGTCCAGTGCCCAGTAGCGGTAGCCAAGACTGTAGTCGAGGCCGGTCGTCTCTTAGTCGGATGGAGTTCAGCCAGCGTATACGTCCTGGAGCAGCGCCCCCTGCGCTGCTTCAGGTGCCTAAATCTGGGGCACACCAGAACAACCTGCACGTCTAAGAAAGACAGAAGTGGATTATGCTTCAGGTGTGGATCTGAGGGACACCGTGCAGCTTCCTGTACTAAAACTTTAAAATGTGCGGTATGTACTGATGCAGGGAAAGCGTCGGACCACTTCATGGCTGGCAGGAATTGCATGCCTCCTTCAATAAAAGGGACGGCAGGTCCAATTGGGCGGTCGGGTCCAACTGAGGTCAACAATACAATGGAACTATGACTGAGCCCCGTTCTCTTACCTTCCTTCAGAGCAATCTAAACCACTCTGCTGGCGCCCAGGACCTGTTCCTCCAGTCACTAGCGGAATGGGATATTGGTTTAGGAGTCATGGCTGAACCCTACTATATACCAGAGAGGGATAACTGGGCTGGTAGCGTCGATGGCTTGGTCGCAATAGTGGTCCGGACCACTTCCGATGGACCCATCCACCCGCTAGAGAGGGGCTTGGGATATGTGGTGGCAATATGGAAAGGTACGTCATCATGGGTGTATCTTCTCCCAAACCGGACATATGCGGAATACGAACTGTTTCTGGATTCTGTTGGACAGGCAATCCGTCGCTGGAGATCAAGAGGTGCTATATAGTCATGGGAGATCTGAACGCCAAGGCACGGAATGGGGTAGCCATGTGACGATGTGCGGGACGGCTGACTGTTGATTGGTCCGTCCATCTGGACTTGGCGATTGTCAACAAAGGGACAACATATACATGTGTCCGTGGAAGGGCAGCTCGATTGTGATGTCACCTCGCAACAACAGCATTGCAGGACGGATCCAGGACTGGAAGTATTAGAGGAGCAGAAACACTTGTCGGATCATAGATACATACAATTCTCCATCTCCCTCCCATTAACACCAACAAGGATGGTAACCAGTCGGCTGCCTCGATGGAGTCTCAAAAAGCTTAACCCGGACCTAGCCAAAGAGGCGACGATTATGAAACGCTGGGTCACCAGTCCTGCCACAGAAGATACTGAAGAAATGGCTAAAACAATCAGAACTGATATGTCTACCATATGTGATGCATGCATGCCGAGGGTCCGACGGCGTGCTATGCGACGCCGCCACGTATATTGGTGGACATCGGAAATAGAAGAGCTCCGGACTGTCAGTGTCAGGGCGCGGCGAGCCCTGGGACGCTGCCGCTGAAGGAGGAGCATCATGACACTGACTAGAGGATCAATTGTTGACTGACTACCGTGATGCAGAAGGCGGCTCCAATTCGCGATTGGCCTGGCGAAGGAACAGGCGTGAAAGGATCCTCGAGGACCTGAATAGGACCTGGGGCGCCTGACCGATATGCGAGAAAAACAGGGTACGCTCGGCGCTCAGTCCTGAGACTCTAGATGCCACATTCCTGGACAAAGTGGTTGGTGAGCTTTTTCGGCATCGTCCGTCTGAACCTCTATAATGACTTCCTGCCTTCCACGGTCACACAGATGGACGAGGAGGTCCGCCAGTCAGAGATAACGAGCTAGCGAAGCGATCCGCCGCCTGAGAGGTGGAGAGCGCCCGGCCCGGATGGTGTACCTGGACAGGTCCTATCAACCTTTCACTGGAGGGATCGTGACCGGCTGCGCCATTTATTGGATGAATCCTGCGCCAGGGGCCGGTTCCCGGAAGTATGGAAGAAGGAAGACCTGCCTCTTGAAGAAGGATGGGCGATCCTGAAGTCCTCCAGCTTTCGGCCCCTGGTGCTACTGGATGAGATTGGAAAAATATTTGAGAAAATACTCAACTCTCGTCTAATCAAACATCTGGAAGAGATTGGACCCTGCCTGTCTGATGCCCAGTATGGCTTCAGGGCTGGCCGGTCCACCATCGATGCGCTGAAGGCACTCAAAGATAGCGCTGAAGAGGCTGTAGGACAAGGAGATGTAATGCTTGCCGTCTCGTTGGACATAAAGAATGCCTTCAACAGCATCTAACGCATGAGACAATTGAGGAAGCGCTGCGATATTTTCAGGTCCCACCATATCTGCAGAATATCATTGGCAGTTATCTCACCGATCGATTCATCATCTGGGAGGGACCGGCCGGCCTCTGCCGTCGTGCGGTGCAAACTGGAGTCCCACAGGGCTCTGTGCTGGGCCCCCTACTTTGGAATATGGAGATATGACTGGCTACTGCGGGTCACTCCCACAATGGGCCAGCGTAAATGCTACGCGGATGATACTCGTCACAGCCGGGGAAAGGATTATCAAGAGGTTCTTCAAAGAGGAAACAATATGCGACATAACCATCCAGCGTATCACGAACTGGGACTGAGGGTCTCCTGAAAAGTCTGAGGCACTATTCTTCCACGGGCCAAGGAAACTGCCCCGCGTAATGCGCATGTGCCTCTAATGGGTGGAGTCATACAGATTCAGGACCAAAGAAATATCTGGGCCTAATCATGGATGCGAGGATGGAACTTCAATGCCACTTCACGGAGATGGCTCCAAAACTTGTTGACGGCAGCTCACGCCGCCTACTGCGAATCGGGGCCCAAACCTTACCCAGAAAACTGTACTCCAACATCATCAGTATGGCCCATAGCGGGCCCCATCTGGCGAAAAACTAAACAAGAGGAACAAAGTACTGCTAAAACGCCTACAACGCGTCATTGCGATCCGGACAATAAGGGTATCTAGCGTGCTGAGGCAGCAACCCTCCTGGCTGCAGATCCGCCTGGCAATATATAGCTTATTTCCTGTCGTTGAGCTACTGGCGAAGACATGCGAGCCACGTCCCACAGGAAATGCCCATGGGCTCACAGCGGCAGACAAAGAGGGCTTATAAACAAGTGGCTGGAGGAGCGAACACCGGCGGCAGGCAAGTCTCGTCGAAGCGATTCGTCTCATCGAAACAGTGGTTGCACCGGAAGCACGGTGCCCTAGTACCGTCTGGTGCAGGTCCTTACCGGACATGGATGCTTCTGGGAAATACCTGACCGGATGCGGCAGAGAACCGACACCGGCCTGTCTGGAATGCGATAACCAGGACGATACAGCACATACTCTAGTGGAAGTCACGCGTGGGGCCTATGAGACACCCACGGTTCAACTGATTGGTCGAACCTTGGACTTACAACGGTAGTTGAGGCAATGCTGCAAAGCAAGAAAATATGGGAGGCGGCTGTCACGTTTAGTGAAAAGTGTTACGACAGAAAGAGATAGCAGGCGGGAACGCGAGGCTGCTGGCCAGCTGCATCGTGCCGAAGAAGCGAGTGGAACACGAAGGCGCTATGCTACCTTCTCCCTCGCAGAACGCTGCAAGTATTCCGGACTAAGAGTTACTCCGATACCGGATAATTCTTTAAAATGGAATTAATCACTCCGAGGCATCGTGGCAGCTTATGCAAATATCCCGCGATGTCTCTTAAGAGGTAGAGGTATCCCCAGGAGTTTAGTGGGTAGTCGAGCCATTCGGGCTGAGTCCCACACCGTGCGTAAATGCATTCTCCTGGAGAACAAAAAAAAAAAAAAAAAAAAGGTTAGGTTAGGTTAGGTTAGGTTAGGAGGTTAGGTTAGGTTAAGAAGGTAGGTTAAAGGTTAGGTTAGGTTAGGTTAGGTTAGGATTGGGAGGGAGAAGGTTAGGTTAGGTTAGAGTTGAGGTTAGGTTAGGGTTGAGTTGGTTAGGTTAGGTTAGGTTAGGTAGGTTAGTGGTGTGCTGTATTAAGTGCACGGCGCTAAAGGCGACGCGGTCTAACATCCGGAGAGCCGGACTACGCTTTTCGGAGGTACTGTCCACGCTGGACTAGGAGCCCACTGAAGCCACCACTGGCGTATGTGCTGAAGAGACGGCCCAACACGCGTGGAAGGTGCCCAGCCTGGGTCGAGCAACGCCGAGTAGCGCGTAGTGTCGTGGGCACGACCTTTCGCTTCCTGCTGTAGTATCGCAGGATGCCAGAGAGCGAGGTCGTGGGGCGCCGTCCTTGCTTTTGCAGGACGGATGGCCGGAGGAGGCCGCGGAAAGGGACAGGGGAGTGGAGAGCGTCTGGCTATCCGCAGAAGAAGGCCAGGCGCGAAGAGTGGCGTGACGCGCAACCTTCCCCTGACACTGGGCCCCTGGGCCGGCAAGAGGTGCCCGCCGCAGAGAGTCAGAGGGAGCGCGTGCTGTTTGTTCGGCACGGCGCTCTAAAGCGACGTTCCGGTGTCTCTACACACCGGAGAGAAGAGGCCGAGGGCCACGTCAGCGGGGTCGCCAGACTGTGATCAGTGCCGCGGCCCGGCTACAGCGATCAAGAGAAAGGAACAACCGTTGGTTTTTAGTGGGTATACCGCCGCTCCATCTTGGTCCGGGGCCACATATCCGCGTCCTCATTTGGCGCAGGGAATCTTTGATTTTCAACGGCAAAAAGGTTAGGTTAGGTTAGGTTGGGTTGGAGTTAGGTTAGGTTAGGGATTGGTTAGGTTAGGTTAGGTTAGGTTAGGTTAGGTTGGTTAGGTTAGGTTAGGTTAGGTTGGGTTAGGTTGGGTTGGTTGGGTTAGGTTAGGTTAGTGAGGTTGGGTTAGGTTAGGTTGGGTTAGGTTGGGTTAGGTTAGGTTAGGTTAGGTTGCAGGTTCAGTGCCGGCATGGCAGTTGCAGGTCAGGAGGTTCAGGAGGGCAGTCAGGACAGCAGTCAGCAGGTTGGAGTTGGGTTAGGTAGGTAGGTTGGGTTAGGTAGGTTGTAGGTTAGGGTTAGGTTAGGTTGGGCAGGTGGGGATTAGGTTAGGTTAGGTTAGGTTAGGTTAGGAGGTTAGGAGTTAGGTTGGTTGGTTGGGTTAGGTTGGAGTTGGAGGAGGTTAGGAGGTAGGAGGAGGAGGAGGGGAGTGGGAGGGTTGGAGGAGGGGGGGAGGGGAGGGGGTGG
>JAGSMT010000997.1:0-27349 GCA_029286875.1 Lamproptera curius
GGGATCGTATGGATTAAAAAATTTGAACAAAACACGAAAATTTCAAAAACTGAAGTTGAAGAGAGAAATCAGAAAAAGAAAAAATACAAAAAAAAATAGTTTTACATTAAAGAAATATTTATGTTTGGTTAAACAACCGCTTTATTGCGGAATGTTTGTTCATAAATTTTAAGGTTTACAAGTTTTATTTAAGTTTGTGCCCCAAAAATCTTTGTTTGTTTAAAAATTAAATTGTTTAAAATAGTTTATAAACTTTTTTGTAACAGTTTTTTTTCACTTTATTGTATTTTTATAATTTGTTTATTTAAACGGTGAGAGGCATTCCCTTTGATCTAATCGGTGAGGAAGGAACCCCAAAATAAAACCGTTCTTGGTGTCACCGTCAGGCGGCGTACGGTTGAACCCAACGAACTTGCAGTCGACCCAACACCGCCCGTATCGCTTTGGCGTTCCTGTGGGCCTGTTGGGAAACCGGGAGAATGAAAGGGCTTTGGGCAATTGTGCTTTTTTACGTCCCAGGCGTCGTGTCCGTGGGGGGCTCACCCACGTCACTCGGCTGCGTGGATAACACGGGTGGCGGTAACCGGCGGCCGCGCGGGTGTCGGGTCACTCAACGGGGGAGGGTCCATCCGACCCGAACTACCGCCCCTCCCTGGGAAGCCCCCAAATTGGTTGTCCGCCCGGTGCTGGTTTGTTCCAAGGGGTGGGGAACATAACAAAAATTGCAACGGTGGGATATTGTCCCCGTAAAATAAAAAACATTAAAACATGCCAAAATCCTTCGCATGGGGTCATGGAACCCTATAGGAGGGCCTCCCAAAAACCTGGGAAGGTTCTCAATTGCCCCAAGATCTGCCAAAACTTTGTCGTAGATGATGGCTCGATAAACAACATCACCATAACCTTCGGAAACGAGACTTCCTGAGGAAGGGTCTCAGGAACCTTACACCCGAAACAAAGATGCGAATCTGTCCGCGAATACGGTGGGATTTGCTTTCGGAACGCCTACCGACGATCGAAACTCCAAAATTTCAGGGATATATTCTCGTATAAAAAAAATGCGGCTATTCACCTTTTTCCGCATAACCCCTTTCAACCTTTCTGAGACCAAAGACCTTTCTAGGTGAGCTTACGGAGACCGTTGGCAGGTAAGTCCGACCCTTTTTATTTGGGGGTAATTTTAATGCCCGTGTTGGTCGTGATTCTCCCTTTTGATTTCCTTGGTAACCATGCTATGGAAACTTAAAAATGGTCAAGTCTTTGGAATTTTTCCAAACCAATTATTTTTACCAATTACTTTAAAGGCAAGAGCCCACAAGGTTACTTCGCACCCCGCTCGGCCTGGCACCAACGCCTTGTTTGCCCAAAAAAAAGACCTTCGAAATTAATCCAAACAAACGATCCCTTCCCAAAGGGCGCGAATGCCAAAAAATCTTGTTTAACCCCGGTAAAAAGTTGAATTCCCAATACCCAAAAACGATGTGATTCCAAACATATAGCAAAATGGTTAATGCGAAACTGCAAACTGGACCGGACATCTATTTTGATGAATAGAATAGACTGGTGGTACCACTGTTTACAGCAAAAGCTTTTCGGGTTGCGAAAACAAAAAACGGGACGGACCTTAAAACCTAGCACCCCAACCTCTGCTTTTGCTAAGCGTATGCTGCATCTCCTTTTCCTTGTCCTAAAACGCGATCGGCATTATTGGCGGCAGAACTGCAGAAATTCAAACAATAAATGCATTGGCGACCCTTTAAATAACCCCGGCCGGAAATTCATGGACTGTACCAAATAAAGCGCTTGGTCCGTTCCCAAGAAAACGGCATTTGAAATTGGGTTTTGTTATTACTGACGCAGCCGGCTGCCGTTGGGTGGAACAACCCTTTTCACAACCAGTTGATTGGGCGTTACAATGGATCTAATGCTGAAATTGCCCCTGGGTAGTTGGACGACCGCCTACTGTAAATCCATGAGGCGGTTAAGCGCTTAAGGGAAAAAGTCCTTGGAAACCCATGCAGGAATTATAAAGTTGGGTGTCGTCTGTCGGCCTTTCGCTGACGGGGACGTGTCTTAGCACCACCCTTTTTGGTATTTTCTCGCCTCCTAAAGGGCTTTTTTGGAGTGCCGTGGGGTATCCATCTCCCAAGGACGATGGAACTTTTTCCTTTTTGAAGTCAAAGGTTTCGCGAGGACTTCCTCCAGTTTTGTTTGCCGACGACGGAGCCCTTTTCGCTGCCTCTCAGAGCTCCAGCAGATGATGGAAAGTTCGCAGCACTCTTTCTCCCGAGCATAAACGCCAAAAACGTCGATTGTTCGGGGGTTGTGTCAACCAAGCGATTTTACGGAAATAGTCGAGCGTTTTGCTACCTTGGGTCACCGTGTGAAAATCTTTCGCTTTATAGAGATCAACGTTGTATTGGCAAAGCAGGATGTTCGAAAAAGTCCTACAAGGTTTGGACCAACAAACATCTGACCAAAAGACCAAAATAACAGTGTTCCAAACAGCATTTTTGGTATACTTCGGAGCGGGAAACCTGGAATTGTAAAAAACAAAAACCCAATAAACACCTTCATGTGCTGTCTGGTAACATTCTATCTTCCGGGAGGGCAGACGAACAAAAAGGTGTTGGAAACCAGCTCCCACTCACCCACCTCAAGCAAAAAGGTTGAGATGGCTGGGGCATTGTTCGCATGCCACCTTCTCGTTTGGTCTTTTTGGCACTATAGCAAATGCGAAGAGAAAGTTGGGAGACCGTTGACGATTTAAAAGCTTCCCAAAGCGGGTCCCGACCAAACGCTGGGAGGACTGCGAGGATGGATTGGAGGCGGAGGTGGGAGGTCAGGCTCCCACGATAGCCTGATTTCAGTTACTGGCGGATGGAACAAGAGACCGGGCCCAACCAGCCTGCCTTTCACAACTCCCTGCTGCTGGTGGAAGATAATGTCGCTCCCGAATTGGCTTATAGCCACGAAAGAGTGTTCCTCTGATCAGAATATTAAATCGTCTGTAAAGCCAAAAACCTTTGTATGATATAGTTAAGTCCTTAAATTTCCTTTAATTAATTCGGTTTTTTGGGCAAACCCATTTCAATTGGGAACCTAACTAAATTAAAAAAATAACATAAATTAAAAAAAAAAAAACAAACCCCGCTTCAACCTCCATCTTTTGGAAGTCGGGAAAAAACTCAGTTTCTCTCGCCCTTTAAAATTTTAACTCTTAATGAAAAAATAGAAATCTATCACCACAAATCATCGGAAAGGGATTGGAGTCCTAATATAATAAATTTGCAAAATGCAATAAGACAGTTTGAAAGGTGAAAAAGTTTTGTTTTTAATACAAAAAAACTGGCAAAAAGGCAGCTTCTCAAAGCAGGTGTATTTTCATATTGCAATAACGGTGTTGTGGTAACTTATCTTATTTTAAATTTTAGCTGTCTTTTACGCTTCATGCAAGAGAACGTAGGGCTGGTTTATAAAACTAGAGTCAATAGCTATGCACTAGATGTCCAGTAAATAGAAATGTCTGCATTCAAGTCCTAGAGCTAGAGTTAGTTATAAATATACCTCATGATATCCATGACAGGATGTCAGTACAACCATACAAGTCATATAATAAAATCACTCTATGCGTCCAACTAAATGTTTGAACGTAAACACATATTGATGGATAATACACACTGTAACTGAAAGTCATAATGAACTTAGCGATTTAACGTTGCAATATCAACCGTCTATGTAGGGTTAAACTTTAGTTATTATCGGACTAAGCTAAACAAACTTATGAAACTTTTGTGATGGGCAGCAGCAACAAAATAATGTTAACAACCAGATACTTTAATTAATTTTGAACAGAAATAAAAGACTAAAGCTACTTAATATTAACTATTCTATGGAATGAAGCGACGATGCGAGTAGGAAGTTTACCTGATGGTAAGTGATATGCTCTGCCTATAGGAAATATAGCGAAATACGCCACAAATCTATTTACTCATTTACGGCATAACATGATGCGCCTCATTTACTGTTTAATTACGCTGTTTTTTGGCCCTTCAAACAGGAACACAGTATTGTTTATACAACATTTCTTTGGGCAATAAGCAGTACGCACCCTAGTCAGTGAGATGACTCATATTGCTGTTTTTAGTAATTTTAAAAACCGTTTGTCTGAAACACAAATAAAATATTTTGTTTTTTTGGATAATATGTTTTAACGAGTCCAAATACTACCATTTGTCAAAATAACAGTAACTTAACCTTTTATTATGAAGTTTTTTTGTCAATAAAATGTTTTATGTATATCGTGGATATTTATTTAAAAATTACACCACATATAATCCAAAGTAGAAAATGCGTTCATTGCACTTTGCAGAGGTATCTTTCAAAGACAAGTTTACGAGTTACAACTAATAGAGTAAGGTTTATTATGTTGCTTATTAAGCGGACGGTGGCTGTAAACCAGATTGCTTTCGCGTTAATGTTTTACAGTTGAGATAAATTTTTCTGTTTACTGACTAGACAATATAAACAAATTATGAACTGAAACTGGTCTGCTCATATAACTTGTAAATAAAAGAATTAAAGAAGATGGAAACTACAATACTCGTCATTATAATGTAATTAATAAACTTACATCGTAATGAGTTGAATGCATTTTATAAGGTATTTTTATTGATAACCTGAATATTGTCTATAAGTCGTTAATTAATGTCTGTACAAAAACTACAGATAATATTTTGTTTGTTCCGTATACTCAGTTGCACTTGAAAACTTTGTTTTCTTAGAAAATCATCGTAGTATCATTATTGATTTTTGTAATTGTTGAAACATTCTTTAGTAGAAAATCCACTTAAGACAAGTATTTTGTGTTAGGGGTCTCAGATTCGAGAAAGTAAGAGAATACGCACAATACTAGAATAGTAGATATGAAAGAAGTGTTTAACAATTAATTCAAAAGTTACATCTCTTTTGCTCATGGAGCTATTAGCACTTTTCAGTGTAAACATTTCCCCATCATCCCAATGTAACTTTAACCAAAAATAACCAAATAGCTGAAATACTTTTGTTTTTTTATTTCCCGTAGGAAAAGTACTACTTTCAATACCACGTTCTTGCGGGAGCAGAGAGACGTTTTGTCGCACCGATAAAACCACCACGTTGGGTACCTACATGGCGCCCAACAGAGATGGGGTCACAGGGCACAGCGGTCTTCTGCGACCCACTGGCGCTTGCCGAGCAACTCCGTCTCGGCCTTGACCATCTGCTACTCCGTCTGGAGCGTCCGGAACTGGCCCCGCGCCCGCTTTCATCTCGGCCCCTGTATTCAAAATGTGGATTCCCCGGTCACCAGGCCCACTCAGGGGCCATTGGAGACTGGAGTTTTCCAACCCACGCAGGGACGAGACTCCTCAGCCCCAGGCGGCTCGGATGTTAAGCGCCGCCGCTAGCTCCATTTCCGGCCGCAGAAGGAGAAGAGATGCGAGCCTTCACTACGGCCCTCGCTGCATCAGCGGTGCGGCCCGCTCGAGTAGGATGAGGAGGAGGCGGCCTACGATGCTACCGACACTCCTCTTCACGCGAATCCTCGCCCGGTTGCGAAGGACAGGAAGGCGGCACACCTCTACCGGCAATCTCTGCACCAAAGGCGCATCCAAAGCCGAGCTTCTGCAGCCGCTCCAGGCGGCCTCCTCCACAGCCGGCCTTACTTCCCAGGCCAGCCCAGGTTCCCACTGGCTTCCCCGGCCCCAGGCCCAGGCCACAGGTACTGAGCTATCGCTACGACAAAGCGAGAACCTGTTCGGGGGGAAGACTGAAATACCTACATTAACTGAGCTTGCTTTGTTATAACAAGCTGTTCTTACTTAAAAGTTTTAATATTGCTTTCAAAAAAATCTGTAAAATTTTGTGCTACATATAGGTAAATTTCACTTTGTAAATGGTAAACTTATATCGATTTTATAAAAAGGAGTTTATAATGGTACGCTTCTTATCTTCGACTTTTCTCATCCAGCCCACACCGGCCACTCCGCGCATCTTGCCGCATGGCTTCCCACACAACTATAGCCGAGGCTCGGTCTTCACTCCAGAACTTTCCGACTCCATCGATCCTTGATTCTGTCTTGGTAACAGGTCCACCTTACTTACGCACGATATTCTCTGGCGGATCACTTCGTTCTGATGCGCTCCTTCAGAGATACTCCGAGCATAACATTCAAACCGTAAGTGTCCTTGTATCGGCACTGTAGGTAGGTCATTACAGGTGGAATGCACGGCCGAAGGCGCAGTTTGAAAGCACTGTGAGAAATGGGTCGAGGAAAACTCAAGTGAGTAAGAAAAAAGAGCCATATCCGTTTACGTAACTGGGTATATGATTATTGTCCTGTATTATTTTTTTTGGGCTAGGACGTAATTACCCACCCGATAATAGGCATGTTGGCACTAGATATTACCTTTTTACTGGGGACCGTCTAAGGCGGTTACTCCGCGGTGCCTATCTCTGCCGCAAAGTAGTAGTGTCAAAACACTATCGTGTTCAAGTTTGAAGGGTACCCGTACCCAGCATATTTTTGGGTAAACAAAACAGAACATCCTGTGTCTCACGAAGGCAGCGTTAATATGCACTTGGTATTGTCAATGTCTATGGGAGGAAAAAAGGAAAGAGTCGATCCTGCTATCTGTCTCTAGTCGTGTCAGTTTTCCATCCCAGCTGTGATGGAATAAAGGAAGAGGGAATGCATCGTTTACGTCAGAATAAAATTTCCTGTTCAGTTGGCTGATCTCCTATATCCTTCAGCCGTCGTAGTACGAATCGGCTTGGACAGCATTATTATTATTTCGTTTAAATTGTCTTAATAACTTGTGCCGATTTTTAGTCACCGTCCGAAACAAAGATCATTTTACTGTTTGCGGTAACAACAAAAAATTAAAAATATCTCAATTTTTAACTTGCAGGTTCATAATATCATCATCATCAGCTGTGATAGTCCACTGCTGGACGCCAAAGCCTCCCCTAATGCACCCTATCCATTAGGGTTTTGGACCGTATCCACCACTGGTCCAATGCGGGTTGGTCAGGTGGACCGACACCCATCCGTTACATGGATCATCTTACTTTTCAGACAATTGGGTGATCGGTAATTGCCTAACTCCAACTAAACAACAATGAAAGTGATGAGTCACCAGGATTCAATTTTTGACCTCCGGTTTCTAAGCCACACCACGCCTATGCCACTAAACTACGGAAGCGGTGGGTTTACTTAACTTATTTAAGTTTAGGTCAAAAACCAAGCAAAAATATTGTCATCCTTTTGTTGGAAGATTTGGCCTTGTCCGTGGTAACCTTCGCGAGGACAGGTGAAGACCTGTCCGCAAAGAGTTCTTAATGAAAAAACGCTTGGCTTCCGTGACAGCATTACGTAAAGGGATTTAGCAGTTTATTTAAAAATAGTCTATAAATATATACTTAAATTATTAAAAGTAAGAGAGATGTTTCAGATTTCTGGACTCTCGAGATGTTATAAGAGTACTGTATTACAAAAGCATTAACTACTTATATAGCAATTACATACATAACACGTTTTCAGCATTAAAAATGTGGCCAAAAAAGATAATTTATACTTTTATGATTGTCAATGATAAATGTAAAAATATACGGCTCTATAAATAACTACTGACTATTTTATCGAGATAAATTTCCAATACTTCTGATAATATCAACTGAATTTAAAGTTATTGGTTTAAAAATAATATGTTGCATACAACATTTAAAATAATATATAGTATTTATTAATCCAACGGCAATAGCCACTCGTAAAGTCTTAGGGCTTACTACTAAAATATGTAATAAATGCATGAAGACAATAAAAGAAGATTGCTTTCGTATTAAAGTTCCTTGTGAGCGCCTATTATTGTTCTCGATATCACTAATATTGTTATTATTTCACATCATTTATTAGAAATTATTTTACTACGTGACTAAAGTTAAAATGAGAGCTACCCTTAGGGATAATTGAATAGAAGAATGTCTAGAAAAATGGACATATAACGTATTTCAATTGCTCAATTTTATATTACAGTGACTTTTCTGTTATTTTTATAGGACTGATGGGTTTCCTCATTACAGGAGGCCCTCCCGGGATTGTGCCACCATAAGTGGTGCCAATTTCTGCCACTAAAGCATTAATATGAGCTTTATTGTGCTTGCCGTTTTAAAGGGCATCGTTGGCAGCAGACTGCGATGCCAGTAAATACGGCAGCTTATTTACTAGGTAAACGAGACAACGTCCTATATATCTCACAGTGGGCAGCGCGTTGGTGATACGCGCCAGTATTGCCGATGTTCTGAGCACTCGATGGCAACTTTCCCATCAGGTGGCTTGACTGCTCTTCTGCCTTCATATGCGTTTAAAAAATATAGGATGGATGATTTTATACATTCAGGTTAAGGGTATAAAATATTTTGAATTCATATCTGACTTGGCAATATTAAAATTAGAAATTTTTTACCGTGGCTGCTATACATAAATATTCGTTAAAATATAAATAAATAACATGTGGCACTAAAGAACTGCCGCGGTAGGGCTATTAGAGTTATTGTCATCTTTTGCAAGCACAATATTTTTTTTCGGCAAAGTTCAGAACTCTCGTGCTCTCTTAAATAGTTTTAGTGCCTATACATCTGTATATTATTTGATGACATTATTCATTTTGACATTTGACACTAAATAATTAAGTTTCATATCTATACTAAACTAAGGATTTGAATATGTCACTAATTTAACAGGATCATTCATTGACAGTTCGGGTGTAAAATTATTCCCAATTCCCAAAGATCCGAGCAATAATTCCTCACTACATCTATACATACAAAATTAAGCAAACGATCGGCCGAGCTACATGGTAGCCGAAATGAGGGCCGTTAGCTTTTGTTTTTGTTACGGAATTACTACATTCAGTCACCGCGCTCAAAGCCACGATAAAAGTAATGCAATAGTTTAAAATTATTAAGAAAAACCAGCTTATTAAAGACTTATGAGGGCTTAAATTACAATACTGGTTGTATATAACGTTTAAATAGGCAGTTTTGATGATTTTTCTGCTATATTTTGTTCTCTTACTCTCGAAACAGAAAGGCGAAATGTTTAGTACAGCATTATCGAAATTATTTACTCAAATGAAGTTTATACTGAAATTTTACTGAATTCAGATGAAGCAAAATCTGAATACCATCATGATCTAAGAATCCTGTTATATTACAATAAGAGTGATAATCAAAGACTGATACTACAGTATAATTTAACATAACATATGTAATTCTTGAGAAACAGACTGTCTAGCATAAAAGCAAAATTAGTAAGCGCTTTTTGCCCGTGACATTTTATTTATATTAGGCTCGCGCTGTGAATCACTCGTAAAAGTATTCAGACACGTGTTAGTGCTGTGAAGACGTGTGTCACGAAAAGAACATCGGATTTTTAACCTTGGTGTTTGTGCTATCTAGTGTATAAAGGTATCTAGTGAATACCATTCACCTTCAAGTTTCGTTATTGTGCCTTATAAAGTGCTAAAATTGATTATTATCATAAATATATTTAAGACTATAAGTAATAAAAATGCACATATGCGAAAAAGACCTTTTTGCTTTCTCAACACAAATCCTTGCTTCGTTTTGCACATCTTTAAATTTAAATTGCTATAAGTTATTTATCATGCCATAGTTTTAATTTTAACTGTTTATTGTTTCAACATTCACCAAGTTACTTTACTAAAATAATTTGGTTTTTATTGCACCAACAGGATACGACTGTAAAATTATGAACTTTTAGAAAAGCCGCTCTCGGTAGTTAGCTAATTGCGGTATTCTGGCCAATTGTTCTCCTATATGTTGTAATGACTCGCAGTAGGTTATCAATTAGTTTAGAGCGGTCAACGCACTGATGCCTGCGATATTAGCGATCCCTGTGGTGAGGAACAAACACAGAAGTGCATTCGCAAAGGCTGCAATTTTAACACATTATAGGTGAATCAGTTGTTTTCATTTAATTTATAGTAACAACTGAATAATGGAATAGACAAATATATGGATAGATTTAAGAGATTAAAACAATATTCTAGTAATGTAGCGGTTGTAAATATATTTACCTACTTTTGTCAAAAATAGTTTATGTGTTGATATAACATCGTTCTTTTGTCATCAAAAAAGGTTGAAAGTTTAATATAAATAAGGACAACAGACTGCTTGATTCGCTACTGCATGGTGATCGGCATTCAACCCGGCCGGGGTAATGTCATTTACTAACTCGTAATTATAACTCATAATTCAAAGTTAATGTTTTGTTCTAGTTAATGAAATATAGAATGAAAAATTGACTTTGGGCAAAACCTAATAATTAAAAAAGTTTAATTTAAAGAAAACTTTTCCTATTTAGTCTTGCCAGTGCCACGAGCACTTTCTTCATCTTGATACTATGACTGGAAATCTGCAGGTAGCTATAGCAGTTGCCGGTATTAATCGGATATTAATCGGGTTTCACTACTAGCCACAGGTCACTGAAAGAAAAGAGAATGTAATTTCACATACACTGAGGGGAAACTCTTCTAGGTGACTTCTCAGAACAGGGATGGCGACTTTGAATATCATATCCTATCTTTTCACGGTTTGCGCATTCTGATTTTGTACCATGGGAATTTTCTTAAGTCTCAAATATCTATTGACTTCTACTTATCATAACATTTAATCAAAAAATTATTGCAAATACCTATAATATAAAAAAGAATAAACAACATCGGACCATCACAAACGGATCAACGAGGTATAGCATAAAAACGCTTCTAATTGGTACTTACCGTCTTTTTGAAGTCCGTCAGCCGTCAGCACCTTCCTATAGAAAAAATTCAGCGCCATATAAATATTTACTTCATCATCTTTAGCCAGGAAAGTCCTCTACTGAAAATAGGCCTCCCACATGAGCTAATTCGTGAGCTTTAGCAACTTCATTAGCATCATAGCTGCGGCCCGTTGGTGCTCTTATCATTTTGGGATCTGGAAGTGGAGGTAGTTATCCCGCTATCGGTCAGTTAAACCCTTTGATCTTCAATTCAGTGGTTTTCCCTTAATTCCTCTTACGATACCCGCGGGAGAATGTGAGGCTGAATGCGACGCCGCAAAGCCCGCACGGCGATTGTTCCGGCCACATTTTCTATGTCGCCCTAACACAAACGCAAATGGGTTGCACCAATCGTCCTTCCCTTTAACTTTTTAACTTTTCCTCATCCTCGCGAATGAGCGGGTAAAGAGAATACTTCAGCAGCGCGGGACGGCAGCCAGTGCCGCCATTCGGTGAAATTGCCTTCCGGAGTTCTTCACGCGACACGAATGGCCACGCTCCGTTCTAATGGTTAAGTTTAATTAAATAAGTTTACCGTGACTAACCCGCATCGCGAAGACGCTGCGGCAGTACGCCATTATGCAGGTATTTATCCTTTCTTTACCGCATTTCCAATCCGCTTCATAACCATGTTATCCGAGCCACTTTACGCAAATGGTCCTTCGAACCGCATCTTCACGCTTCCTGGTCGCTATGGGACCACCTCCACATCCTTTGTCACTCGAGCTAGTTGGGTCCAATCATAGTTGGCTGACGAAACTTGAGTGACCGCGCCAACCAGCGGTTTGCGTAATTTATTGTTTCAAAGACATTCTTAACGTTATTTAAGTATTTTCTAAATGAAAATAGACTTGAATTATAACAGTAAAAAACTTTCCTATGAAAAGTCACAAGTCACAATAAACTATAATAACTCATTTCACAACCAAACATTTACTATAAGAGCCAATGTATAAAAAATATGAGATTTTATTTATTTACTGAACATTAGTTTTTCTTTTCGTACGTCACCAATATTATAAAAATAGCTTATCAACACCTCCGTAGTTCCCGTCGTGTGAATCCTGCGGAACTCAATATATTTTTCATTGTTGTTAGTAGAGACAATTGGGCCCGATCACCCAGTTATCTGAAAAGTAAGATGATCCAGCGCGTCGCATGGACATGTAAAAGAATCGGTCCACCGCAATTCACCCAATAGACCAGTGCAGCGGGATACGGTCCAAAACTCCCTAATGGATAAGAATTACTGCAGTTGGAGGCCTATGTCAATGATGGACTACACATGCTGATGATTGATGATAAAGATGAAACGTCACATGATGGTACCGGAACTTGGCATTCTGTCATTACGTGCGATTGTGGAAAATCGCGGTTATTATCGCCAAACATTTTCTTCGGAGCACTTACTCTGCTGTTGTATTATCGGTAAAATATGCCACAAAATACAGCGGAAAATGGATCGAGACGACCAGTGAGCTTGATCGTTGACAAACAAAGTTGTCTGATATTGAATGCAATCAAACGGAAAGTTAGCTCTTAGGGTGGCAAGATGCAAGGAAGCGCGCGTCTGTTTAAGAATTTTAGAGGGTAAAATCGACAGGAAGTACCTACTGCCTCGGTCTACTGAGTACATATATTTTTTAACTGTTATTTTTTGTTTGTTTTTTCACTACCTTTAGATTACCTCAAAACAGATATCACAAACACCAGCGCGAACCGTTTGTAGATTATCTGACGGTTAGCGTGATAAAGTTTTGAAAGTTTAGCGTGAATATTTTTCACAAAATGAGCTTTCATTTTATATTATTATTTAAAAAAATAAAGATGCTCAATATCAGTGAAGATTCGATACTCCAAGAATGGAGCACACTAAAGTGATGTCATCTATATCCAATAAGTTTTATTAGTTTGGGTTAATTAACTAAATAACGACGATATGAAATGAATAGATTCATTAAGATAAATTATAGCCGTCTAATACTAGCCAATGTACACACAAGGAATAATTTCATGGTTCTTATACCAATATGAACACATTCGTACTGTTATATGTATTTAGTTGTGTGTTTGTGATAAGACGTTATAAGCACGGTTAAGAAGTGGCCATGAGTAAGAGAAACACTAACATGATTCTCACCAAATCTTCAAAGATTGAATAAACTGTACTAATACAAAACAAGAGCTTCTTTTTTGTATATATAGACTATATAAGGTTTTAATCCTTTGAATTCTCTTCTTTTTATTAAACGCATTAAATTTTAATTTCAAAGTATTTATAGTTTTATCACACTGTCATTTTCTCGTTAATTTTCAGAAACGAATATACCATTTACAGTCTGAGTTATACATTTCTATTTCTTTTAGAGATTTTGGTTTGTCCATATTGCACCAGCAGTCTTATCTTATTTTATTTATAATAATACACAAAACATTTTGTTTATTTTAATATTCAATAGGACTAAACCCGAATATTATATTTTTTTATCACATTTGTTTATTTATTTATGCTTCTTGCACAATTTAAGTACAAGGCACGGCAAAGCGCAGCAGGCGTTTTCTCCCCAGCCAGCCTTAGTTGGTTCAGAGAGATCAACGTGGGTGCACATAGTTACAAAAAAAGTATAGTTTACCAATATATATATATATATAAATAATAATAATACATTTTATATGTTAATAATAAATACAGAAGTATATATATGTATATTTAAAATATATAAATATTAATAAGTATATACTTATATCGTTGTTATGAGATAGTAGTTCTGCATACGTCCCATCGAGATATTTTTGCACTTTTCTTTTAAACGTGATGACCTGGCCATCCAGATCTCCTAACAGTAGCGGGTCCCACAGGGGTGCTTTTAATATTATTTAATAAATCTCTTTTTCTTTATTCAGATTCCGAGGGATTGAATAAAAGAAAAATTATAAAGAAAAAAATCAAGCCAATGAAGAGTTAAAAGCAACGAACGATTGTGTATCAGGGCGAAACTCTCTTTTTTTTTAGTAGCATCACTAAAGGGTTGAAAATGAGGGAGTAAATATGTTTGGGATCGAAGAAGCCAAAGAGAAAATAGTGTGGTGTGAACCCAGAAAGCGATCGTCGTTGACGAGATTGACAATTAATGCAGTTCAAACGATGTGACGATACATGATCGTATTTTTCCGACGATTGAATATAGATGAATTCTTGCCAATTTTTTTAAATGAAAACATTTATTAAATTATTTTGACCAAGTTTTTTTTATTTCAGCTAATTGTTTCTGTTTTATATTGACGTGACGCACGACACCCGACTATTTACTAAACAGTAAATCAAAAAACTGTTTAGAGATTTCCTAAGAAAGTTTTTGCGTCATGACTCCGGTTCATCTTTAGAGCGATATCAAGCCGTGGAAACGCCATCCCTTGCTTCAAAACCACCTCGTAATTTCCTCATTTAACATTATTCAAAGTCTCTTTGAGAATCTTGATTCATGACAGGTATTAAAATTCGTATTTTGAGTTCAAATTATTCTACTATAAAAACCTACAAATTTTAAGATATGAAGTTACTGTAAAAACTGCGTAAACTTCAGTGCCAATATTGGCGGTAACTGATTTTCACAAAACTCTTACTGAGCGTCCATGTTAAAATAGTGATTTTATAGAAAGTTTCAGGGTGAGCTCACAATATCTATCAGAACTTTGTCTCAAAATATTTCTTACCGTTTTATTACAATAAATTGATACTTTGCTTGCTTTTATCATTTACATATTTGTTACGTAATATTATTCATAAGTGGGTTAACGAGCCGACCCTAACCCATTGCGACAATGCGAGATCAACTCAACAGAAATCGCGCTCTGGCACCGTTGGATATATCAGGTCATACGAAAAGAGCACTGCAATCTTGCAACTTCGGCACAAGGCGCAATTCAGCCCTGATCACGGGTCTTCAGGTCATCTATGAAGTTGTAGCAAGCAGCGAACGTTTCACCAACGATTTCATTGTATAAAGGCAATGTGGTGTATGAAAGTCATTCGTATCTTGCATCGATGCAAGTCCTTAGTTTTAGATTTAAGGTTCGCTGTAACTAATTATGGGTTATATGCGAAATAAATACTCAGGACCAAGGGTTTGTACTGTGTTCAAGAAACATTGACATAATCATACCAAATCTTATTCAACTATACTTTTAAAGAAGTTTAAAATGTAACGAATAAAATAAATTTGTTTAAACTAGAATCGACTTTTTCTTGGATCCTCCATATGCCGGTTAACGTAATTTGTTTTAATGTCGGAAAACTGAAAAAGGAGGAACAAATTCTTCTTCTACAACTTTTGCGATAAGTTATTAAATGCGTAAAAATAAACACCACTACTAAATTTTGCCCTATCCGACGTTGAATTAAAATAGACGGTAAATAATTGCATCTGACTTTTTTAATAAAATTGTACAGAGTTTACACAAAAAATACAGTGAAACTTATATAAGATTCTATCTATTCTTCATGTAGCTGCAATGAACGTATATATAAAATACTATTTGCAGCAGCGTATAATATTTAACATTCCAACATTTTAACTACAATTACTTATTCAATGGCACAAATATCTTAATTTGGCTCTGGCCAAACATTTAAAATTGTTGATTTAATAATGATTTAAAATATATATATAAATATAGTAGAGCATTTACGTGTTAGCATGTCACAGACGAGAATGCAAAATAATTAACTATACATAACGAGTATTAATTATATAAAACATTTCTTAAATAAATAAAATAGACCTTTTTATTATTACGTAAAATAGTAGTTTTAAATGACATTAAATTGAGCTCAAATGTTAAACTTAATAAATGCAAAAGAAGGTTTTTCATTAATTACCAATGGCTCCATAAATTATTACCACTCCTTACTGCAAATCCGTGCAAAGCTTCTATTATTAATTAAGAGTTCTATAAATTATTTTCTACGTTTATTATGTATTTAACTTACGACTCGATAGGAAATGTCGTCGGAATCAACTAAATCATGCACAACGATGTAATAATCCCACATACATTGACTCTTCAATATCTTCGAAGGTTTGGCCGCGTTTAGCTGTTTAAACTGAGAAAGTATTAAGATAATAAAATGTACATAAAATTCATAGACATTGTAACAGGATACAATTTATTATTTGTGTAACCAGTGTTAAACTCAGTTGTAGTTAAGTTACTAAGGTTAACTACTAGTAGTTAACCTTAATCCTCAATGATCAATTAGAATTTCCTGGTTCAAATTAAAATTGGGGGAATGAAAGAATAGATTTTCTAATTTTGCTGTTTTATATTTGACTGCTCTTTCAAAAATATTATTTAAAAAAAATATATTTAGTAAATGGGAAATTATAATTTTGGGCACTACTGCATTTTATATAGTATTTTTCAAAAATATATAGCAAGAACCAGTACTATTTTTTGAAGCCTTAATGTGGATTGAATTACTTTACATTATTGAAATATTGTCATGTCTCATAGTATATCCGTCGTCGTTTCGGCCTGTTAGAGCCCACAGCTGAGCATAGGACTCCCCATAAGTTGCTTAAGAGGCAAATCTGTGCAACCATTCACCGACACCAACATATTTGCACCAGTCATCACTGTCTAATTTGAGATAAATCTAACACCGTTAGCCAGTGTAAGGGGCTGCTGCTCAAGACCTTTCCTCCCCCAGCGTTAAACGGTTCTTTTAAAACTATGTAGCAGCTCATTTTACCCATAAACTTGCTTATTCTGCGAACTATTTCGGCTATTTCTTTTACATGAAAATGTACATAATACAGACTTGGCAGGTAACTGGAGTCTCAACAGTATTATCACATATATTTTTATCAAATCGTGGTCTTCCACTTTTTAAATTGGTAACAATTTTGAACATTAAAGTTCTTCTGCAGTTCAGCACATCTTATATAACTTTAATATGTTCCTCATTATTTTTCCTATTTAATAAAGTAAGTGGAACTATGTTTATCAAATCCACTTGCTAATTTACGGATTTTCGCTAACTTAAATATATTTGTTCCCCGTCGTTTTACCAGTTCTTTTCAGCATCCACGATCACGGGTGAACTAAATTCGGTATATGTCTGTATCTCTATGTTTTCGAATAACTGTCAGTTTTATTTAAAATTGACATCTTTCAAATTTCTTAATTTTTAATGTTGTTTTCTACAAAAAAAGTAGCTATGTTGTTCTTCGGTTTTTGTAGTTTTATATAAAAAAGAGAATTACGAAGTCTTAAAAATGAAACGCTGGTAATGAAATACCAGCGCGTCGCCGCTGAACGAATATTTTCGGTTGCTCGATTCATATCAAGACGATACCACACACACGTTTTAGAACCTCCACTATCTGAGATTCTTTTTAAAATTAAGCGCAAATTTAAAACAAAACTCTTTACTCTAAACTGTGAAAATTAATATTTAATCTGTTGTTAGCCAGTTACATAAGAGTGTTACATTAATTTATTTTCGTTTTTGTATTTTTCAAAGATTATATTCAATCCAGTGTAATTTCCTATCATGACCCATAGCATAATTCCCAAGGTGGCCAGGCCTTTCTAGGGTTATTAGATATAGTGTTAGTGTCTGCGCACGTTTCGGACTCTATGTTAGGTGCATTAAATCTTGAATTAGGTACCTATAGTCTAACTTAAAAAATAGGGCAAGTTTCAACAAAATTACTCCAAGTGGTTCTGTGAGGAGTTAGAATAAACATATATTAATTTTCAGAGTCAGCAATTTTATTTTTAAAAATAACTATTGATTATAAATAAATATTTTATAATTTTTTCTATGTTTTTACTCTATTTTTTTATCATGAATTGAAATGGAGCCTTCTACACTAAGAAACAGCGTAGAATAGACCTGCTTACCAGTTGTTTGTTGGTTATTGTTTTAAAAGTATATTTTGATGGTTCTCAAAGTTAATTTTCAGTATTCCTTTGATAGCCCGCACCTATGAATGGCATAAAAAAAATTAAGAAAATAAACTAATTTACACATGAATAATGTTATACCAAGGAAAGATGTGTTTTATTTTGATGTTTTATGATAAAAGTGTTAAAGTGCTTATAATGCATATACTTTTATTAATATTTTCAGGAGCCATCTTAAGTGACCATCTTCCCAAGATTGCCCAATGCCTCATTTTTAAAAAGTGTTTACTTTTTGTGTTAAAATGCCAAAAGCTGTACTACTTTTTCTAGATTATCATTTTATGAATAAATATATTACAACTTCCAAATTGGGTTTTGCTTACTCTGCTTATCTCTGCAAGATTTTACAGGTTTTGAAATTAAATTGGGCCTTCATCGGCGCCTTATTATACGCTGCAATGAATTAATAATATATAACACGAAGAATAGATAGAATTTATATGGCTTCCTGTATTCTTTTAATTCCAATAAATATTTAAAAGTAAACTCTGTATAATTTTGTTAAAGAGTCAGATGCAATTATTTACTGTCTATTAGAATTCAACGTACTTGAGAGCAAAATTTTTTTAGTAGTGGTGTTTATTTTTGCGCGTTTTAATAACTTATCGCAAAGATTTAGAAGAAATATTTATTACCCTTTTTTCCGTTTTCCGGACATTAAAACAAATTACGTTAACTGCAGGCCAAGAGAATCAAAGGCGAAATCAGGTGTAGTTGCAAAACTCATTATTCAATTCATTATTTTCCTTTCATCTCAATCACACTAAGACGGTATATTTATGTCTGTTTTGAACTACGTACAAACCCTATCCTAAATTGATATCGCATATGACCAATACTACGTTATAGCGAACCTTAACCTAAACTAAGGTGAAGCTCAGATCGATGCAAGATACGAATGACTTGTACAATTGCACTGTGCCTTTTATACACTGAAATCGTTGAGGAATGTTCACTTGCTAGTTAGCTAGACTAGATAGTTCTATAGATGACCTGAAAGAACCGTGATAAACTGAATTGCTTTGTGCCGGTGAGATTGCAGCGTAGGCTCACTTCGTATGACCTGATGTATCCGAAAGCTTGGTGCCAGAGCGCGATTTCTGCTACAGGTTAGTCTACTTTGTCTGATAGAATATGTTACGTAACAAACATATAAATAAATAAAAGTGCAAAACTTGAAAGTATCAATTTATTGTAAATAAAAACGGTAAGAAATATTTTGAGGACAAGAGTTCATAGATATTGTGGAGAAACCGATTTAAAAATCGGTTCATGTTTTGTAATGAATAGATAATACGTTTTGTTAAAATTATGAATAGTTACCAAGGCAGAACCAGAAGGCAAATGAGAAAACACGTTTTGACAAGATATCAGTGTCTCAAATCATTCTTTACTTCATTGTACTTCGTTCCGGTTTACATTGCTGTAGCATTTTGCAATTTAGATTACTTTGAGCTATGATTTTTGTCCGTGAAATTATCTTAATTTCTTTACTTTCTATTAAACTGCTTATTGAAAAAGGAACCAAATGACAGCTAATACCTTTAATTAAAAAAGAATCAACACTAACTATTAAAATACATATATAAAAAAACAAAAACGTACACTCCGACTTCAGTACCTCCATCTTTTAGGAAGTCGGTCAAAAAAACTCGAGTTTCTACTCTAAGCCTCCTTTAAAATCTTCTAAATCTTAAATGAAAAATTATCATATAGAAATTATCACCTACAAATCATCGGAAAAGAGTTAAAGTCCGTAATATAGATAAATTTAGCTAAAAATGCAATAAGACGAGTTTTGAAGGTGAAAAGTAAGTGTTGTATTTTTAATACCAAAGGTAAAAAACTGGCAAGGCAGCTTCTCAAAGCAGGTGTTTTTTCATATTGCAATAACGGTGTTGTGGTAACTTATCTTATTTTTAAGTTTTAGCTGTGTTTTACGCTTCATGCAAGAGAACGTAGGGCTGGTTTATAAAACTAGAGTCAATAGCTATGCACTAGATGTCCAGTAAGTAGAAATGTCTGCATTCAAGTCCTACAGCTAGAGTTAGTTATAAATATACCTCATGATATCCATGACAGGATGTCAGTACAACCATACAAGTCATATAATAAAATCACTCTATGCGTCCAACTAAATGTTTCAACGTAAACACATATTGATGGATAATACACACTGTAACTGAAAGTCATAATGAACTTAGCGATTTAACGTTGCAATATCAACCGTCTATGTAGGGTTAAACTTTAGTTATTATCGGACTAAGCTAAACAAACTTATGAAACTTTTGTGATGGGCAGCATCAACAAAATAATGTTAAAAACCTGATACTTTAATTAATTTTGACCAGAAATAAAAGACTAAAGCTATTTAATATTAACTATTTTATGGAATGAAGCGACGATGCGAGTAGGAAGTTTACCTGATGGTAAGTGATATGCTCTGCCTATAGGAAATATAGCGAAATACGCCACAAATCTATTTACTCATTTACGGCATAACATGATGCGCCTCATTTACTGTTTAATTACGCTGTTTTTTGGCCCTTCAAACAGGAACACAGTATTGTTTATACATCATTTCTTTGGGCAATAAGCGGTACTTTCCTAGTCAGTCTAGATGACTCATATTTAACTTGTTTTTTAGTAATTTTAAAAACCGTTTGTCTGAAACACAAATAAAATATTTTGTCTTTTTGGATAATATGTTTTAACGAGTCCAAATACTACCATTTGTCAAAATAACAGTAACTTAACCTTTTATTATGAAGTTTTTTTGTCAATAAAATGTTTTATGTATATCGTGGATATTTATTTAAAAATTACACCACATATAATCCAAAGTAGAAAATGCGTTCATTGCACTTTGCAGAGGTATCTTTCCAAGACACGAGATTACGGTTACAACTATTAAGAGTAAGGTTTATTATACTGTGATAGCCCAGACGGTGGCTGTAAACCAGATTGCTTTCGCGTTAATGTTTTACAGTTGAGATAAATTTTTCTGTTTACTGACTAGACAATATAAACAAATTATGAACTGAAACTGGTCTGCTCATATAACTTGTAAGTAAAAGAATTAAAGAAGATGGAAACGACAATACTCGTCATTATAATGTAATTAAAAAACCTACATCGTAATGAGTTGAATGCATTTTATTAGGTATTTTTATTGATAACCTAAATATTGTCTATAAGTCGTTAATTAATGTCTGTACAAAAACTTACAGATAATATTTTGTTTGTTCCGTATACTCAGTTGCACTTGAAAACTTTGTTTTCTTAGAAAATCATTGTAGTATCATTATTGATTTTTGTAATTGTTGAAACATTCTTTAGTAGAAAATCCACTTAAAACAAGTATTTTGTGTTAGCGGTCTCAGATTTGAGAAAGTAAGAGAATACGCATAAAACTAGAATAGTAGATATGAAAGAAGTGTTTAACAATTAATTCAAAAGTTACATCTCTTTTGCTCATGGGCTATTAGCACTTTTCAGTGTAAACATTTCCCCATCATCCCAATGTAACTTTAACCAAAAATAACCAAATAGCTGAAATACTTTTGTTTTTTTATTTCCCGTAGGAAAAGTACTACTTTCAATACCACGTTCTTGCGGGAGCAGAGAGACGTTTTGTCGCACCGATAAAACCACCACGTTGGGTACCTACATGGCGCCCAACAGAGATGGGGTCACAGGGCACAGCGGTCTTCTGCGACCCACTGGCGCTTGCCGAGCAACTCCGTCTCGGCCTTGACCATCTGCTACTCCGTCTGGAGCGTCCGGAACTGGCCCCGCGCCCGCTTTCATCTCGGCCCCTGTATTCAAAATGTGGATTCCCCGGTCACCAGGCCCACTCAGGGGCCATTGGAGACTGGAGTTTTCCAACCCACGCAGGGACGAGACTCCTCAGCCCCAGGCGGCTCGGATGTTAAGCGCCGCCGCTAGCTCCATTTCCGGCCGCAGAAGGAGAAGAGATGCGAGCCTTCACTACGGCCCTCGCTGCATCAGCGGTGCGGCCCGCTCGAGTAGGATGAGGAGGAGGCGGCCTACGATGCTACCGACACTCCTCTTCACGCGAATCCTCGCCCGGTTGCGAAGGACAGGAAGGCGGCACACCTCTACCGGCAATCTCTGCACCAAAGGCGCATCCAAAGCCGAGCTTCTGCAGCCGCTCCAGGCGGCCTCCTCCACAGCCGGCCTTTTTTGGGTACTAAAAATTATTTTTTTTTCATCATGGATATGATTAAATTTTATAAATACATATAGTTTCTTTATTTTGGAAAACGATTTTAATATAACTATTTTTCGCTCTTATATGCACCGCCCTTATCCGTTCGGATATTTACATAAAAGCCTTTATTTTGTTTTATTTTACTTTTAATTAAAATAACTGCTGGTTTCCCGGAATCGCAAGGCATTATTTACCAATGGGGGCCACTAGAATATGGCCAATAGAATTTAAAAAAGATCGGGTTACTTTTGATGCTGACACGGTTATTTCAACTGCATAAGGTTACTTTTTGCTTGATTTGAAGTGTGGGTTAAAAACAATCGAATGTTTTCGTAATCCGGCACCTGCTCACTCGCGTATAGGTTCCGATCAAATCACTTTGATTTGATCGATCGTGATCGTCACAGCCCTAATGTTAACTGTACGCGCTCGGCTGGCAGTTGTATTATGAATACACGCGACGCATATATCATTATATTTCTCATCAATTTTAAAATTTAGACTTATTTACTTTATTGCGTGTTAGACTTTCTACGACAATTATTGGTGCTGCTTTGAACAATTTTAACGCAGTTCCAATGTATTAAATGATTTTGGGCTGCGCATGCGACACTTCGTTGTCTTCTTCCGTTACTGACCCGGTGGCCCGCTGTAAGAGGTGCGTTTGGTAGCGGGGTAGAAAGGAGAAATGCGGGCCGGTTATTGTGTATTTGACGGTCGTCGCTCACTTGACGTGCTAATGATGCAATTTATTTGTGTAATTATTAACTTAATTACTCGAGTTCGCTCCGAGCAGCCGCCCGGAACGGACGTATCTTCGTGCGCTCCGCATAGAAATAGTACCTCAGCAAATTAGTGCTGTGTCGTCGTGCAACTCCTATAGTGTTAGTGTAGTGAGTGCTCTAGGCAGGCTCCAGTCACGTAAGTCTTATCACTTTACACGCTATTTTTACTTTTTTTCTTTGCTTGCCGCAATAGGGAGGCAGCTAGGATCCACCTAGCGCTCTTAAAGCGCTCCATAGTTTTAAAAGAGACACACCTCCCACACAGGTGGGGAGGACTAGATCGTTACACACGCCGGAGGGATCGCCCCAAAGGCCTAGAAACATGGACGTCTCCTCAGAGGAATATATGCGTGACATGCCCCGACATATTCGCAGAGATAAATGACAAATACAGGAACTTCAAGGCACACCTTCAAACGCCATGCAGCCCGCGGCCCCGCGCCCGCCATTACTGTCCTAGACGTGCCGACTCATGACCCTGCACCGCATTATCTACAGATTGTGGCCTCAGAAAATATCTCCGACTCGGAATCGAGAACACATTCATGGATATAGACCGACTAAGGCAGACAAACGCGTCCGCGAAGATATGATGACGACGGTTTCGAAACCGTTGTTTCCGTAAAGGGCCAAAACGCCCGCCGCCACTGTAAACCGCGAAGAAGACCGCGCTCCCTCACCAACTCCGAAAATCAGGTCGAGGCCCACTACCGAGCGGTTCAAACCGCGAAACATTTATATATGGCTGAACGTAAGGCAAAGCCCCGCCGCCAATTGTCATTCACGAAAAAGCGAGCTGGGCACAGTAAACAAATTTATGAATAAAAATAAGTACTATGACGTCAAGTCTAAGGATCGCAACTAGGGATCCGCGAAACGTCAGCACAGTAGATGACTTCGTGAACTTTCTGCGGAATAGCCGCATTCAATTCACATACGCCTCCCGGAGGACCGTAAACTATGTGGTTGCGTGGTATACAAAGATGGATATCGAATCCGTAAAGGCCGATATCCTATCCAGGATATCCGTAGAACACTGTGGAGGCTTCCACCACGGTCAAAGGTCGTCATGGACCTTCTAATGTTAGAATTGACCTTACTCCGAGGTGGCTATTCAATATTCAAACTATTTGTAGTCTATCCGGGATCAAGATAGAATCTCCTACAAGACAGGCATCGTTGCGCAGTGTTACAACGCAAAATTTCGCCATACCGCGCGGAATTGCCTATGAACCCGCGTTGCGTTAAATGTTTCGGTAAACATAGCACTCCGGAGTGCCCACGGCCAAAGATACTACAGACCCTCCGTCATGCGTTAATTGCGAAAAGAGGGTCACCTGCAGAGTTACAGGGCTGCAGCCCAAAACCTTTGAAGTTAATTTCATTCCGAGAATCGTCTTAGTAAATACAAAACGAGTGCAAAAAATATTGCTTTTGTTTCGGCACCGGTGCCGACCAAAATGCTCGGTTAGCCCCGTAATTAAAACCAATAATCCAACCCAAACAGTGCGGCCGCATTCTTAAATAAATTACCTGAAGCACAGGCAGGTAACGTGCAAATTGTTGACCTACAAAACAATAGCGCTCCCGACAACGACGCCTATTGTCTCCATGGTTCCCAGTAATGACACTCAATTAGAGGATAATATTAAACTGGCCCTATTAGTTGCAACAAATAGATATCGTGAATTAGGCGTATTTTGCGACAGCCCGGCCGCCAAAGACGCATCCAAAGAATGAACGCTCTATCACAGCATGTGCCTCTTACAGGCCATGGGCAATCTAAAATTAAATAAACGCAACAGACACAAGGCCGTAGGTTTCGTAAATAAAGATGGCAATTCCTGCGTAGGTAGGGCCAAACCGCATTCACTAGTCGTTTCTTGCTATAACGCAAAGGTTTTAGAGATCAGAAGGCCGAAATCACTAAATCTGTACAAGATTATAATATAGACATATTTTGGTACAAGAGACTCATCTTAAACCAGCAACACTGATCCCAAGATAAGCGGATACAATATAATAGGCACGATAGGCTGTTAGCCCAATGGCGGTACTCTAATCATTATAAAAGATCCCTGCACATAACATCAGTGAAGTGCCACTACTCACAAATTTAGAAGCTTCGGCGTGCATGATCGCACTTACCGGCCATAAGCCGCGTGTACTGCCTCAGTGATCTCCTCGCCGCTAAAACATGTTACAATCAGACCTTGAGCTGCTTCTCGGCCAGGTCCATCAATATTACTCGCTGGCGATTTTAATTTGCAAACACCGCGACTGGAACGACAGCAGAGACAACTCAAATGGCACATATTGCAGGGGACTCGAGGAGTGACTCAACATTAATATAATAGCCCCGAGACCCCAACTAGATATCCATCAGACAGTAGAGGGTCGCCTAGCACCTAGATCTATTTATTCTAAAGGGTGTCTCACTCGATGTCGTATCAATAGAGACACTACACGAATTAGATTCTGACACAGGCCGGTTTTATGTAAATTGCCAAGACGCCGGTTCGGTCCCTATGACTAAAACCGTAGTAGATTGGCATCGCCTTGAGGCTAAACTCAAGGCAATGAACCCTCAGAATTGTGAAACATCCCAGACGTAGTTTGTAACCAGATCAGGCAAACGATGCCATTAACAACATAAAGTCACACATCTCATCGGCCATTGAAGAGTCCGAAAGAACGGTGAAAGTCTCGGCCGACGGAACTTTGGCCTGCCTTTCGACATTCGATGTCTGATAGAGACAAAATGCCGCGCAACGAGCGTACGATCGCTATCGGTCCGAAACAAACCGAGCATTATTTAGGTATTTACAGCTTCAGGTTAGAGAACGTATAGACGCACCGCGAAACTTCGTGGCAAAACCTAACGGAAGAATTAGAGCCATCGCATGTTGCTACTGGCAATGAGCCTGAAAACTAAAGTTAGGTTCACGCGATTAATTCGCCGTTATCCGTCCTAACGGTGGCTTAGACTAGCTTCGATGATTTTGAAAAAGCCGAATGTTAGCGGACACTAGAGTTACAATGCACGCCATCGCGTACACACCGACAGTTTCATCTTGCGGAGGGACCGTGAAATCGCGGGCGGTTAGGCTCACCAGAGGCGAACGCTTAACACTCAGTGACCCCGGAGGAGGTCAAAGAACATTATAAGGGTCTTAAACCCAGATCGGCAAATGGCCCAGACGTATTAGTAATAAGGCATTAAAACTTTACCAGGCCCGATTATTTGTCTACTAGCGGCATTTTCAATGTACTTCTAGCCACTTGTTCCTTCCTGACGAATGGAAGGAGCCATTTATCCGGCATGCTAAAGCCGCGTAAGCCTACTAAACCAACCGCAGTTATCGTCCAATCAGTCTCTCTCAACTGCGTTGGAAATTAGAACGCACTAATCTTGTCGAGGTTAAGATTACTTTCTCAATGGCCTCCTACCAGACGAAACTTCGGTTCCGTCCTGAACACTCCTGTCCGACCAGGTTTATCGCCTCACAGAATACATTCTGACGGCTAAACAAACAAAGTCAGGCCTTAGATCCCATTACACGGGGCTGTTCATTCGATGTCATGAAGGCATTCGATAAAGTCTGGCACAACGGCTTACCTCTACAAGTTATACTCTTTGAATGTGCCTGACAGACTTGTGCACATCATTAGCAATCTACCTTTCGAATCGCTCTTTTCAATATCGAGAGAAGGCACCTCTCAACCAGACGCTTTCTGCTAGCGGGCGTGACAAGCTCCGTTCTTTCTCCTCTGTTATTCACGCTATACACTAGGCGATATTCCTAAAAGCTCTAATGTTAACCTTGCGCTTTTCGCAGACGACACCGCCCTCATTACTCCTCTTCCTCACCATCCCTATCACATGCAAACCAATGTCAATCAATAGCCTAGCGATTGGTTTCGCAAATGGAGGATTGATTGAATCGGTGGTAGCAATGTACTTAATCGGTCTTCTGTCGAGCTGGCCCCCTTCGTCCCACCCACGTCCGTTCCAAAAACCGCACATAATGCCTGATGTAGACAAACCTGGCAATTGAACCTTACGGCAAACCGATCCCCTGGGAGAAAGCCAAATATTTAGGTGTTACTTTCGACAGTAACATGAGCTTCAAAGCCACGTCAAAGATGTTGGAGAAAAAGCCGCTTATGTCTCCATCGTCTCTACTTATCTTACCAACAAAAATAGCAAAATCCTCTTAATTACAAACTTTATTATAAAAGCTGCATACGGCCGATAATGACATATGCTTGCCAATCTTTGCCCATATATCCTCCACCCCTAAATCACAATGGGAAAAAAATTTTAGACGAGCTACTGAGGAGCCCTTAAAAGAAATGTGATTGCACAGGACTTAAATCCGCATTACCGCTATTTTAAAAAACAAAAAAAAATTTTAAGAAAAAACCAAAGAACCCTCTAAGGGTAAGCCTCAAATATCCGCAGGAAACCC
>JAGSMT010000998.1:0-26060 GCA_029286875.1 Lamproptera curius
GACAGGTTCCGCGATATCGCAAATTGTTAAATTGGGATGTCCAAGATCGATTATTTGAGGATATATTTAAACAACAGGGAATCTTGATCAAAAAACGGCAAGTAAAGTTGATAATTTCCCCTAACACAAGTATTTAACGGTCACATAAGTTAGAGTTATACGGGCGCTAAATTTAACAGCAGAAATGACTGTAATCGAAAACAAATCGGCATGATTGAGTAGATTTGGTACCCGGACATCGAATTATTAAAACCGGACATTTTAGAAGATTATTTTGAGGAATATTAAAACAACAGATATAAGCGATCAAAACAAATCGGCAAGGTTGGATAATTTACCGTAACAAAGATTAAAGGTCAAGGCATTCAGTTATATTATTTAACGGGAGCGCTAAATTTAACTACAGTAACCGTTATCGACAGAAATCGGCTGTTTGAGTAGACAGTGTACCCGGATAACGCAATTATTATAACCTGGGATGTCCATTTATGAACTATTAATCGAGGTCTATATTTAAACAACAGATATAAACCGATCAAAACAAATCGGCATGTTGATAATTTAGCAATTAATGCAAAAAAGGTCCAGGCATAAGTTTTGGGGTTTACGAGCGCTAATTAACAGCAGAAATGACTTTAATCGAAACAAATCGGCATGTTTGAGTAGACACGCGACAACGAAATTAAAAACTTGGGATGTCCATTTATGAACGATTATTTGAGGATTTTTTAAACAACAGGAATGAAAATTTGATCAAAAAAATCGTCAAGTGGTTGATAGTTAACCGCAATAAACATGTAATAAAAGGTCAAGGTAAATTATATGGGCTTATAGAGCGTTTTATTTAAATACCGAAATGACCGTAATCGAAATATATCCATGTTTAAGTAGACAGGTTCCCGGATAATGTAATTATTAAAACCTGGGAGTCCATTAAGAACGATTTTATTTGATGGTTAAAACAGGATGAATCTTGATTAAAAAAATGGCAGTGTTGATAATTACCGAAAAAACAATAATAAAAACCCAAGAATACAGTTATATTATTTATACGGAGCGCAAATTTAACAAGAAATGACTCAACGAAAACAAATCGGCAAGTTTAAGGACTGTTAGGATAAGCAATTATTAAAACCCTGGGATGTATTTATAAAGGTTATTTTGAGGGATATAAACAACAGAAAAATCTCAACAAACAATTGGGTTACAAGTTAAAACGCATAAAAGTATTGAACGGTCAATGCCTCCATATAGGTACGAGGGCTTTTATTTAAAAGCGAAAAGACTCAAACGAAACAAAATGTCTGTTTAAGTAGACAGGTAAAATTCAGTTATTAAACCTTGGGATGTCCATTTATGAAGGATTATTTGAGGGATATATTTAAACAACAGGGAATCTTGATCAAAAAAGGGCAAAGTTGATAATTTACCCAATAAACAAGTATTTAACGGCGGAACAGTTTATGAGCTTTAATGGCGCTAAATTTAACTAGCAGAAATGACTCAATCGAAACAAACGGATTGAGAGATAATGACATCGCAATATTAAAACCCGGGACCATTTATGAACGATTATTTTGAGGGACATATTAAACAACAGATTTAAACCATCAAAACAACCGGCAAGTACGTTGATAAACGCAATTACACATGTAATAAAAAGGTCCATGCAAGTTATATGGGTTTATACGGAGCGCTAAATTTCAGCAGAAATGACTCGTAATCGAAACAAACTATGTTTGAGTAGACTGTAGCGACAACAATTTTGATCCGGGATGTCCCAATGGATTATATGAAGGATATATTTAACAACAGGAATGAAATTTGATCAAAAAAAACGGAAGAAGTTGATAGTTAACCGCAAAACTCGGTAATAAACGGTCAAGGCCAAGAAGGGCATACGGAGGTTTATTTAAAAAGCGAAATGACTCAATGAAATATACGGTGTTTGAGACAGTACCGCGATAATGTAATTTTAAAACTTGGGATGTCCATTAATGAAGATTATATCGATGGAAAAAAAACAGGTAAGGAATCTTTTAAAAAAAAATCGGCGGCATAAGTTGATAATTTACCGCACTAAAAATGTAATAAAACGGTCCAGGATGAAGGTTTATTAGTTTATCGGAGCGCCAAATTTAACTACAGGAAATGACTGGTAATCGAAACAAATCGGCATGTTTGGGGATTGGTACCGCGAAAACGCAATTATTAAAACCTTGGAAGTTCCATTTATGAACGATTATTTGAGGGATGTATCAAAACAACAGATATAAGTCTTGGATCAAAACAAATTTGGCAAGGGTTCAAGTTGATAAATTTAGCAATAACCAAAGTATTAAACGGTCAAGGATTCTAGTTTTTAGGATTAATTGAAGCACTATATTTTACAAGCAGAAAATGACTCCGTAACGACAGAAATCGGATGTTTAGTGACATTGTAACCGCGATAACACAATTATTAAAAACTTTAGCGATTATACGGGATATTAAAACAACAGTAATGAATTTTACCATAACAAATCGGCAAGTACAAGTTTGATAATTTACCGCACCAACACAAGTATTGAAAATGGCCGGCATACAAAGAAGGGCTTATACGGAGCGTTATATTAAAAATAGCAGGACTGTAATCGAAAAAATCGGCATGTTTAAGTAGACTGTACCGCGACATCGCAATTATTAAAATCCCGGGATGTCCATTTATGAACGATTATTTTGAGGATATATTTTAAACAAAATAAAATCGATCAAAACAAATCGGCAAGCATGTTGATAATACCAATAACACAAGTATTAACGGTCAATGCCCATTATATGGGCTAAAGGAGCACTATATTTAAAATAGCAGAAATGACTCGTAATCGACAGAAATCGGAGTTTGAGAGGAGGGTTCCGCGATATCGCAACCGAAATTCCGGGATGTCCATTTATGATCGATTATTTTGAGGGATATATTTAAACAACAGGTAAGAATCTTTGATCAAAAAAATCGGCAAGGTTGTTGATAATTTACCGCAAAACACAAATAAACGGTCCAGGGGCATACATTGATATTAGTTTATACGGAGCGCCAAATTAACTAACAGAAATAACTCTTATCGGATAAGAAATCGGCATGTTTGAGTAGACAGGTACCGCGATAACGCAATTATTATAACCTGGATGTCCATTTATGAACGATTATATCGAGGTATATAAAAACAACAGATATAAATCTCGGATCAAAACAAACGGCAAGTTGGATAATTTACCGCAATTAAATTAGTAATAAAAGGTCCAGGCATACAGTTATATGGGTTTATACGGAGCGCCAAATTTAACTAGCAGAAATGACTCGTAATCGAAACAAATCGGTATGTTTGAGAGACTGAACCGCGACAACGCAATTATTAAAACCGGGGATGTCCCATTTATGAACGATTATTTCGAGGACCTTATTTAAACAACAGGAATGAAATTTGATTAAAAAAATCGGAAGGTGTTGATAGTTAAAACTTAATAAAACATGTAATAAACGGTCAAGGATTAAAAGTTATATGGGCTTATAGGAGGTTAAAATAGCCGAAATGACTGTAATCGAAATATATCGGTGTTTAAAGACAGGTGTAACCGCGTTAAGGTAATTATTAAAACCTGGGATGTCCATTAATGAACGATTATATCGATGGATATATTTAAACAACAGGTAGAATCTTGGATTAAAAAAAATCGGCAAGTAAGTTGATAATTTACCGCACTAAAACATGTAATAAACGGTCCAGGCATACAGTTATATTAGTTTATACGGAGCGCCAAATTTAACTAGCAGAAATGACTGGTAATCGAAACAAATCGGATGTTTAATGGACGGTACCGCGACATCGCAATTATTAAAACCTGGATGTCCATTTATGAACGATTATTTTGAGGGATATATTTAAACAACAGATATAAATCTTGATCAAAACAAATCGGCAAGTAAGTTGATAATTTACCGCAATAATACAGTGAACGGTCAATGTCTTCCATTATATGGGCTAACAGGAGCACATATTTAAATAGCAGAAATGACTGTAATCGACAGAAACGGCAGTTTAATAGACAGTGTACCGCGATAATGCAATTATTAAAATCCTGATGTATTTATAAACGGTTATTTTGAGGGATATATTTGAAAACCAGATATAAATCTCAATCAAAACAAATGGCAAGACAAGTTGATAAATTACCGAATTACACAAGTATTGAACGGTCAATGCCACCGTTATATAGGCTAATTCGGAGGGCTTTATTTAAATAGGAAAAGACTGTAAACGAAACAAACGTCATGTTTGATAGACAGTACCGGATATGGCAGTTATTAAAACCTTGGGATGTCCATTTATGAACGATTATTTCGAGGGAATATTTAAACAACAGGTATGAATCTTGATCAAACAAATCGGCAAGTCAAGTTGATAATTTACGCAAACACAAGTATTAAACGGTTTCAAGGCATTCAGTTATATTAGCATACGGAGCGCCAAATTTAACTAGCAGAAATAACTCGTTATCGACAGAAATCGGCATGTTTGAGTAGACAGTGTACTGGATAACGCAAATTATTATAATCCTGGATGTCCATTTATGAACGATTATATCGAGGGATATATTTAAACAACAGATATAAATCTCGATCAAAACAAATCGGCAAGTACAAGTTGATAATTTACCGCAATAACACATGTAATAAACGGTCCAGGCATACAGTTATATGGGTTTATACGGAGCGCTAAATTTAACTAGCAGAAATGACTCGTAATCGAAACAAATCGGCATGTTTGAGTAGACTGTGTACCGCGACAACGCAATTATTAAGATCCTGGGATGTCCATTTATGAACGATTATATCGAGGGATATATTTAAACAACAGGTATGAATCTTGATCAAAACAAATCGGCAAGTACATGTTGATAATTTAACGAAAGAACACACGTACTGAACCGTCAATGCATACAGTCATATGGGCTTATACGGAGCGCTATATTCAAATAGCAGAAATGACTCGTAATCGAAACAAATCGGCTTGTTTGAGTAGAAAATGTACTGCGATAATTCAATAATGTAAATCCTGGGATGTCCATTTATGATCTAATATATCGAGGGATATATTTAAACAACAGATATGAATCTTGATCAAAAGAATTGGTACATGTTGATACTTCACCGCAAAAACATAAGTATTGAACCGTCAATGCATACAGTTATATGGGCTTATACGGAGAGCTATATTTAAACAGCAGAAATGACTCGTCAATCAAAACAAATCGGCATGGTGGAAAGACAGTGTACCGCGATAATTCAATAATGAAAATCCTAGGATGTCCCATTTATGATCAATTGTATCGAGGGATATATTCAAACAACAGTTATGAATCTGATCAAAATTCGTGCAAGGTTGATAATTTACCGAAAGAACACAAGCATTGAACCGTAAATGCAAACCGTGTATTGGCTATACGAAGCGCTATATTTAAATAGCAGAAATGACTCGTAATCGAAACAAACGGCATGTTTGAGTAGACAGGAACCGCGATAACACAATATTAAAAACCTTGGGATGTCCATTTATGATTGATTATATCGCAATATATTTAAACAACAGATATGAATTCTGATCGAGAGAAATCGGACAGGTTGATAATTTACGCAAGAACACAAGTATTCAACCGTCAATGCATACCGTGTGTAGGCTTACAGAAGCGCCATATTTAAATATCAGAAACGATCGCAATCGAAACAAATCGGCATGTTAGAGTGGACAGTGTACGCGATAATTCAGTAATGAAAATCCCATGTCCATTTATGAACGATGATATTCGAGGGATATATTTAAACAGAGATATGAATCTTAATTATAAGAAGTCGGAGTACATGTTGATAATTTACTGAAAAACACACGTATTGAACCGTCAATGTAAGGGTTATATGGGCTTATACGGAGGCCATATTTAAATAGCAGATATGAATCGAATCGAAACAAATCGGGTTGTTTGAGAGAAGTACCGCGTAAACGCAACTATTAAAACCTGGGATGTCCATTTATGATCGAATATATCGAGGATATAATTAAACAAAGATATGAATCTTGATCAAAAGAAGTGGCAAGTACATGTTGATATATTACCGAAAGAAACACGTAATTGAACCGTCAATGCAAACCGGTAGGGGCTTATATGAGCAAGTTTATTTAAAAAAGAAATTACTCGTAATCGAAACAAATCGGCATGTTTGAGAGACAGTGAGCGATAACGCAGTATTTAAACCTTGGATGTCCATTTATGAACGATTATATGAGGGATATATTTAAACAACAGATATGAATCTTGATCAAAAGAAATTGCAAGTATAGGTTGATAATTTCAAAGAACAAAAGTATTGAACTGTCAATGCATTGTTATATGGGCTTATATAGAGCGCCATATTTATATAACAGAAATGACTCGTAATCGAAAAATCAGTGTTTGAGTACAATGTATGCGATAATTCAATAATGAAAAACTGGGATCTCCATTTATGATCGATTATACTGGAAATATATTTAACAACAGAAATAAATCTTGATTAAAACCAATCGGCAAGTATCAAGAAAATTACCGCAATAACACAAGTATTGAACCTTATGCACTATCGTTATATGGCTAATACAGAGCGTATATTTAAATAGCAGAAACGACCTCGTAATCGAAACAAATCGGCATGTTTGAGTAGATAGGACGCGTAAACGCAATTATTAAAATCCTGGATGTCCATTTATGATCGATTATATCGAGGGATATATTAAAACAACAGATATGTACCTTTGATCAAAAGAAATCGGCAAGTACATTTATAATTTACCGAAAGAACACAAGTATTGAACTGTCAATGAATACCGTTGTACGGGCTTATACGGAGCGCTATATTTAAATAGCAGAAATGACTCAAAATCAAAACAAATCAGCATGTTTGAGTAGACAGTGTACCGCGATAACGCAGTGTTTAAAATTATGGGATGTCTCGATATCTCGAATATCTCGTAATGAAACAAATCGGTTATTTGAGTAGACAGTGTACCGCGATAACGCAATTATTTTAATCTTGGTATGTCCATAAATGAGCGATTATATCGAGGGAAATATTTAAACAACAGGTATGAATATTGTTCAAAACAAATCGGCAAGGTTAACAGTTAACCGCAATAACACAAGTATTGAACGGTCATGGCATACAGTTATATGGGTTTATACAGAGCGCTATATTAAAATAGCAGAAATGATTCGTAATCGACAGAAATCGGCATGTTTGAGTAGACTGTTAACTGCTGTAACGCAATTATTTAAATCGTCGTATGTCCATATGAGCGATTATATTCTAGGAAATATTTAAAACAACAGGTACAAATCTTGATCAAAACAAATCAGCAAGTAAAGTTGACAGTTTACCGCAATAACACAAGTATTATACAGTAATGCCTACCGTTATATGGGCTAACACGGAGCGCTATATTAAATACCAAAATTACTCGTAATCGAAACAAATCGGCTTATATGAGAGAGAGTGTACCGCGATAACGCAATTATTTTAATCTTGTCATGTCCATATATGAGCGATTATATCGGGGAAATATTTAAACAACAGGTATGAATCTTGATCAAAACAAATCGGCAAGTATAAGTTTATAATTTACCGCTAACACAAGTATTGAACGGTCAAGGCATACAGTTATATGGAGCTAACACGAGCGCTACACTTAAATAGCGTGAATGACTCGTAATCGACAGAAATCGTGTTTGAGAGATAGGTACCGCGATAACGCAGTTTTTAAACTCTGAGATGTCCATTTATGAACGATTATATCGAGGATAATTTAAACAACAGATATGAATCTTGATCAAAAGAAATCGGCAAGTATAGGTTGATAATTTACTGCATGAACACAAGTATTGAACTGTAAATGCATACCGTTATATGGGCTTATACGGAGCGCTATATTTATATAGCAGAAATGACTCGTAATCGAAACAAATCGGCATGTTTGAGTAGACAATGTACTGCAGATAATTCAATAATGAAAACTCTGGATGTCCATTTATGAACGATTATATCGAGGGATATATTTAAACAACAGATATGAATCTTGATCAAAATAAATCGGCAAGTACAGGTTGATAATTTACCGAAAGAACACAAGCATTGAACCGTCAATGCAAACCGTTGTATGGGCTTATACGAAGCGCTATATTTAAATAGCAGAAATGACTCGTAATCGAAACAAATCGGCATGTTTGAGTAGACAGTGAACCGCGATAACACAATAGTTAAAATCCTGGGATGTCCATTTATGATCGATTATATCGAGGGATATATTTAAACAACAGATATGGATCTTGATCAAAATAAATCGACAAGTACAGGTTGATAATTCTACTGAAAGAACACAAGCATCTGAAACGGTCAAGGCTTACATTTATATGGGCTTATAAGGAGCGTTATATTTAAATAGCAGAAACGACTCGTAATCGAAACCAATCGGCATGTTTGAGTAGACAGGTACTGCAAATTCAATAATGAAAATCTCTGGGATGTCCATTTATGATCGATTATATCGAGGGAACATTTAAACAACACATTTGAATCTTGATCAACAGAAATCGGCAAGTCAAGTTGATAAATTACCGCAATAACACAAGTATTGAACTGTCAATGCATTCCTGTTATATTGGCTTATACGGAGTCAGCTATATTTAAATAGCAGAAATGACTCGTAATCGAAACAAATCGGCATGTTTGAGTAGACAGTGTACCGCGATAACGCAGTTTTTAAAATCCTGAGATGTCCATTTATGAACGATTATATCGAGGGATATATTTAAACAACAGATATGAATCTTGATCAAAATAAATCGGCAGCAAGGTTGATAATTTACTGTCATGAAATACAAGTATTGAACTGTAAATGCCACCGTTATATGGGGCTTATACGGAGCGCTATATTTATAAAGCAGAAATTACTCGTAATCGAAACAAATCGGCATGTTTGAGTAGACAATGTACTGCGATAATCACATAATGAAAACTGGGATGTCCATTTATGATCGATTATATCGAGGATATATTTGAACAACAGATATGAATCTTGATCAAAATAAATCGGCAAGTACAGGTTGTAATCTTACCGAAAGAACATAGCATTGAACCGTCAATGCAAACAGTTGTATTGGCTTTATACGAAGCGCTATATTTAAATAGCAGAAATGACTCGTAATCGAAACAAATCGGAATGTTTGAGTAGACAGTGAACCGCGATAACACAATAGTTAAAACTCCTGCGATTTTCATTTATGATCGATTATATCGAGGGATATATTTAAACAACAGATATGGATCTTGATCAAAATAAATCGACAAGTACAGGTTGATAATTTACTGAAAGAACACAAGTATTGAACGGTCAAGGCTTACAGTTATATGGGCTTATAAGGAGCGTTATATTTAAATAGCAGAAACGACCTGTAATCGAAACCAATCGGCATGTTTGAGTAGACAGTGTACTGCAATAATTCAATAATGAAAATCCTGGATGTCCATTTATGATCGATTATATCGAGGGACACATTTAAACAACAGATAAGAATCTTGATCAAAAGAAACTCGGCAAGTGACATGTTGATAATTTACTGAATGAACACAAGTATTGAACAGTCAATGCATACCGTTGTTTGGGCTTATATGGAGCGCTATATTTAAATAGCAGAAATGACTCGTAATCGAAAGAAATCGGCATGTTTGAGTAGACAGGTACCGCGATAACGCAGTGTTTTAAATTTGGGATGTCCATTTATGAACGATTATATCGAGGGATATATATAAACAGCAGATATGAATTTTGATCAGAAGAAATCGGCAAGTACAGGATGATTATTAACCGCAAGAACACAAGATGTAACCGTCAATGCATACCGTTATATGGGCTTATACGAGTGCTATATTTAAACAGCAGAAACGACTCTTAATCGAAACCAATCGGCATGTTTGAGTTGACAGTGTTCCACGATAACGCAGTTTTTAAAACCTTGGATGTCCATTTATGAACGATTATATCGAGGGATATATTTAAACAACAGATATGAATCTTGATCAAAATAAATCAGAAGTACATGTTGATAACTGACCGAATGAACACAAGTATTGAACAGTCAATGCCTACCGTTGTATGGGCTTATACGGAGCTATATTTTTAAACAGCAAAAATGACTCGTAATCGAATCAAATCGGCATGTTTGAGTAGACACTGTTCCGCGATGACGCAGTTTTTAAACCCTGGGATGTCCATTTATGATCGATTAAATCGAGGAATATATTTAAACAACAGATATGAATCTTGATCAAAAGAAGTCGGCAAGTACATGTTGATAATTTACCGAAAGAACACAAGTATTTAACCGTCAATGCATACAGTTATATGGGCTTATACGAAGCGCTACATTTAAATAACAGAAATGACTCGTAATCGAAACAAATCGGCATGTTTGAGTAGACAGTGTACCAAGATAACGCAGTTTTAAAACTCTCGGCTGTCCATTTATGATCGATTACATCGAGGAACATATTTAAACAACAGATATGAATCTTGATCGAAAGAAATCGGCAAGTACAGGCTGATAATTTCAGTAAATACACAAGTACTGGAACCGTCAATGCATACCGTTATATTGGCTTATACGAAGCGCTATATTTAAATAGCAGTAATGACTGAAATCGAAACAAATCGGCATGTTTGAGTTGACAGTGTTCCACGATAACGCAGTTTTTAAATCCTGGGATGTCCATTTATGAACGATTATATAGAGGATATATTTAACTGCGTTATCGCGGTACATCGTTACTCAAACATGCCGATTTGTTTCGATTACGACTTATTTTCTGCTATTTAAACTAAGCGTCCGCATAAGCCCATACAACGTTTTGCATTGACGGTCAATACTTGGTTCTTTGTAAATTATCAACATAGTACTTCGCTGATGTTTTGATCAAGATTCATACTGTTGTTTAAATATCCCTCGATATACACGATCATAAATGGAATCCCAGGATTTTAATACTGTGTGTACGCGGTACACCGTCTGCTCAAACATGCCCTTTTTTGATTACGCGAACATTTCTACTATTTAAATGTAGGCCCGCATGCCCATACATTAACGCGTATGTCATTGACGTCAATACTTGTGTTCATTCTGTAAATATCATCAGTACTTGCGATTTCTTTTGATAAAGATTCATATCTGTTGTTTAAAATATCCCTCGATATACTCGGATCATAAATGGACATCCCAGGATTTTAATTCCGTTATCGCGGTACACGTCTGCTCAAACATGCCGACTGGTTTCGATTACGAGTCATTACTGCCATTCTAAACTATAGCACTCGATAAGCCCTATAACGCGTATGCATCTGACGGTTAAATACTGGTTCTTGGGTAAATTATCATCCTGTACTTGCGTGATTTCTTTGATCAAAAATCATATCTGCCGTTTATATATATCCTCGATATAATCGTTCAAATGGACATCCCAGAATTTAAAACACTGGTTATCATGGACACTGTTCATCAAACATGCCGATTTGTTTCGATTACAGTCATTTCTGCTATTGAATATAGCGCCGCATAGCCCACAACGGCATGCATTGACTATTCAATCACTTTAGTGTTCATTCGATAAATTATCAACATGACTGGATTTTTGATCAAGATTCATATCTGTTTTTAAACATATCCTCGATATAATCGTACATAAATGAACATCCCAGGATTTACGAAAACCGCGTTATCGGGTTTCATTGTTCATTCCAAACACTGCCGATTTAAGATTACGAGTCATTTCGCTATTTAAATATAGCGCCGTGTGCCTCCATAACGATAGGCATTGACGGTTAAATACTGTTTGCGGTAAACTTCATCTGTACTGCCGATTTCTTTTGATCAAAAATCATATCTGCTGTTTATATATATCCTCGATATAATCGTTCATAATGGACATCCCAGGATTTTTGAAAATGTGTTATCGCGGTACACTTCGTCTCAAACATGCCGATTTGTGATTACGAGTCATTTCGTTATTTCAAAACACAGCTCCGCATAAGCCCATACAACGGTATGCATTGACTGTTCAATACTTGTAAATTCATTCGGTAAATTATCAACAGTACTGCCGATTTCTTTGATCAAGATCTATATCTGTTTTTAAATATATCCTCGATATAATCGTTCATAACGAACATCCCAGGATTTCAAAAACCGCGTTATCGGGTTTCATTGTTCACTAAACATGCCGATTTGAGAGCAGAGTATTTTCGTTATTCTAAATATAGCGCTCTGTGCCCAATAACGATAGGCATTGACGGTTAAATACTCAGTGTTGCGGTAAATTATCATCTGTACTTCAGCCGATTTCTTTTGATCAAAATCATATCTGCCGTTTTATACATCCTCGATATAATCGTTCATAAATGGATATCCCAGGACGAAACGCGTTATCGCGGTACACGTCTACTCAAACATGTGGATGTTAGCTCGATTACGAGTCATTTCGTTATTTAATATAGCTCCGCATAAGCCCACAACGGTGCATTGACGTTCAATACTTGTGTTCATTCGGTAAACTATCAACATTACTTAGCCGATTTTTTGATCAAGATTCATATCTGTTGTTTAAACATATCCCTCGATAAATCGTTCATAATGAACATCCCAGGATTGAAAACTGCGTTATCGGGTTCACTGTTCATTCAAATCACGCCGATTTGTTATGATACGAGTCATTTCGCTATTTAATATAGCGCTGTGTGCCCACTATAACGACATGCATTGACTGTTCATCACTTGTTATTGCAGGTAATTTATCAATCTCAGTACTTCGACGATTTCTTTTGATCAAGATTCATATCTGTTGTTAAAATATCCCTCGATATAATCGATCATAAATGGACATCCCAGGATTGTCATTATTGAATTATCGCAGCACACTGTTCACCAAACATGCCGATTTGCTCTGATTACGAGTCATTTCGCTATTTAAATATAGCTCTGCATCAAGCCCATAGTTAACGGTGTATCTGACCGTTCAATACTTGTGTTCATTCGGTAATTATCAACATGACTCTGCCGTGATTTCTTTGATCAAGATCTCATCAGCTGTTTAAACATATCATTCGATATAATCGTTCATAAATGGACATCCCAGGATTTGAAAACTGCGTTATCGCGGTACCTGTCTCTCAAACATGCGCGATTCCTGATTACGAGTCATTACCGCTTATTTAAACATAGCACCTGTATGCTTCCGATATAACGGTCATGCATTGACGGTTAAACTTATGTTCTGCGGTAAATAATCATCCTGTACTTCGCCGATTTCTTTTGATCAAAATTCATATCTGTTGTTTATAATATCCTCGATATAATCTGTCTCACAAATGGTCATCCCAGAATTTAAATATGCGTATATCGCGGTACATCTGTTCATTAAGCATGTGATTTGTTTCGATTACGAGTCGTTTCGCTATTTAAATATAGCGCCTGCATAGCCCATATAAAGGATGCATTGATGGTTCAACGCTTGTGTTACTGTGGTAATTATTAACGTTATCGCAGATAATGCAAATTGTTAAAACCTGAGATGTCATTTTATGTGCGAAATATAACGGGGTATATCTTTAAATAACAGAAATGTGTCTTAATCAAATTAAATCGGCAAGTACAGGTTGATAAGTTACTATTATAACACAAGTATTGAATGGTCATGGCATGCAGTTATATGGGCTTATTGGGAGTGTAAATTTAAATAGCAGAAATGACTCGTATTCGAAACAAATCGGCATGTTTGAGTAGTCATGTATCGCGATAACGCAATTGTTAAAATAGTGGGAAGTTCATATATGAGCGATTAAATCCAGGATATAATTAAACAAGAGATATGAATCTTGATCAAAACAAATCAGCAAGTAAAAGTTGATAATTTCACACAATAACACAAGTATTGTACGGTCAAGGCATACAGTTATATGGGCTTATTCGAGCGATTACTATTTAAATAGCAGATATGATCCGTAATCGAAACAAATCGGTAGTTTGAGTTGACAGTGCACCGCGATAACGCAATTATTAAAACCTGAGATGTCACTTTATGTACAAATATTAAGGGTATATTTACAATAACAGAAATGTGTCTCGATCAAATCAAATCGGCAAGTACAGGTTGATATTTTACTGCGATAACACAAGTCATCGAACGGTCAAGGCATAGCAGTTAAATGGGCTTATTCGAGCGCTTATATTTAAATAGCATAAAATGACTCGTAATCGAAACAAATCGGCACGTTTGAGTAGATCAGAACTGCGATAACGCAATTATTAAAACCGAGATATCAATTAATGTGCAAAAGAAAACAGGGTATATCTTCAAACAACAGGTATGAATCTTGGATCAAAACAAATCGGTAAGTACAGGTTGATATTTTACCGCAATAACTCAGTATTGAACGGTCAACGCAAAATGTTATATGGACTTTACGTAGCGCCATATTTAAATAGCAGAAATGACCCGTAATTGAAATAAATCGTCATGTTTGAGTTAAAGTGCACCGCGATAACGCAATTATTAAAATCCTGAGATGTCAATTTATGTGCAAATATTAGGGGTATATCTTTAAATAACAGAAAGTGTCTAGATCAAATCAAATCGGCAAGTACAGGTTGATAATTTACGCAATACAAGTATTGAAACGGTCAACGCAAAATGTAATATGGGCTTTACGGAGCGCTATATTTAAATAGCAGAAATGACCCGTAATCGACCAAATCGGCATATATGAGTTGACAGTGTACCGCATAACGCACATTATTAAAATCTGGATGTCCATTTATGAGCGATTAAACCAGGGATATAATTAAACAAGAGATATGAATCTTGAACAAAACAAATCAAGATTGTACGGTCAAGGCATACAGTTATATGGGCTTATTCGGAGTTATATTTAAATAGCAGATATGATCCGTAATCGAAACAAATCGGCATGTTTGAGTTGACAGTGTATCGCGATAACGCAATTATTAAAATCCTGAGATGTCACTTTATGTGCAAATATTAAGGGGTATATCTTAAATAACAGAAATGTGTCTTGATCAAATCAAATCGGCAAGTACAGGTTGATATTTTACTGCAATAACACAAGTATTTAACGGTCAAGGCAAACAGTTATACAGGCTTTGATCGAGCGCTATATTTAAATAGCAGAAATGACTCGTAATCGAAACAAATCGGCATGTTTGAGTACACAGGTACCGCGATAACGCAATTATTTAAATGCAGGGATGTTTATTTATGAGCGATCATATCGAAGGATATAATTAAACAACAGATATTAATCGTGATCAAAACAAATCGGCAATTAAGTTGATAATTTACGCAATAACACAAGTATTGAACGGTCAAGGCATACAGTTATATGGGCTTATTCCAAAGCGCATATTTTAATAGCAGAAATGACTCGTATTCGAAACAAATCGGCATGTTTGAGTATTCAGAGATCCGCGATAACGCAATTATTTAAATCCAGAGATATCAATTTATGTGCGAATATAACAGGGTATATCTTCAACAACAGGTATGAATCATGATCAAAACAAATCGGCAATTAAGTTGATAAATTACCGAAATAACACAAGTATTGAACGGTCAACGCTAATTTGTTATATGGGCTGTTACGGAGGCTATTTTTAAATAACAGGAATGACCCGTAATCGAAACAAATCGGCATGTTTGAGTAGACAGTGTACCGCGATAACGCAATTAATTTATCCCTGAGATATCAATTTATAAGCGATTTTAAAAGGGTATGTCTTCAAGTAACAGGTATGAATCTTATCAAAACAAATCGGCAACTAAGTTGATAATTTACTGCAATAACACAAGTATTGAACGGTCAACGCAACATGTTATATGGGCTGTTACGGAGCGCTATTTTTAAATAACAGGAATGACCCGTAATCGAAACAAATCGGCATGTTTGAGTAGACAGGTACCGCGATAACGCAATTAATTTATCCCTGAGATATCAATTTATAAGCGATTTTAAAAGGGTATGTCTTCAAGTAACAGGTATGAATCTTTATCAAAACAAATCGAGCAACTACAAGTTGAAAATTTACCGCAATAACACAAGTATTGAACGGTCAACGCAAATGTTACATGGGCTTTAAGGAGCGCTATATTTAAATAGTAGAAATGACCCGTAATCGAAAAAATCGGCACGTCTGAGTTGACAGTGCACCGCGATAACGCAATTATTAAAATCCTGAGATGTCAATTTTGTGCGAATATTAAGGGTATATCTTTAAATAACAGAAATGTGTCTTTATCAAATCAAATCGCAAGTACAGGTTGATAATTTACTGCAATAACACAAGTATTGAACGGTCAAGACACACAGTTATACAGGCTTATACGGAGCGCTATATTTAAATAGCAGAAATGACTCGTAATCGAAACATATCGGCATGTTTGAGTAGACAGTGTACCGAAAACGCAATTATTTAAATCCTGGGAAGTCTATTTGGTTTGTTATATGGGCTTTTAAGGAGCGCTATATTTAAATAGTAGAAATGACCCGTAATCGAAAAAATCGGCACGTCTGAGTTGACAGTGCACCGCGATAACCAATTATTAAAATCCTGAGATGTCAATTTTTGTGCGAATATTAAGGGTATATCTTTAAATAACAGAAATGGTCTTTATCAAATCAAATCAGCAAGTACAAGTTGATAATTTACCGCAATAACACAAGTATTGAACGGTCAAGGCATACAGTTATATGGGCTTATACGGAGCGCTATATTTAAATAGCAGAAATGACTCGTAATCGAAACAAATCGGCATGTTTGAGTAGACAGTGTACCGCGATAACGCAATTATTTAAATCCTGGATGTCTATTTATGAGCGACCATATCGAGGGATATAATTAAACAACAGATATGAATCTTGATCAAAACAAATAGCAAATACAGGTTGATAATTTACCGTAATATCACAAGTATTGAAAGGTCAAGGCATACAGTTATATGCGCTTATTTGAAGCGTTAAATTTAAATAGCAGAAATGACTCGAAATCGAAACAAATCGGCATGTTTGATTAGACAGTGTACCCGATAGAAATTATTTTAATCCTAAGATATCAATTTATAAGCGATTATAAAAGGGTATGTCTTCAGAACAGGTATGAATCTTGATCAAAACAAATCGGCAATTACAAGTTGATAATTAACCGCAATAATACAAGTATTGAACGGTCAACGCAACATGTTATATGGGCTTTACGGGCGCTATATTTAAATAGCAGAAATGACCGTAATCGTCTGCCTCCGTAGCCCTAGGTCTGCCTCCGTAGCCTAGTGGTATGAGCGTGCTTTAGAAACCGGAGGTCGTGGGTTCGAACCCTGCGGGACTCAACAAATTTTTATTGTTGTTTCCTAGTTGGTTAGGAGCAATTTGGGCCGATCACCCAATTGTCTGAAAAGGAAGATGATCCATGCGTCGGATGGGCATGTAAAGTCGGTCCACCCACCAACCCGCATTGGACCAGCGTGGTGGGATACGCTCCAAAAACTACCTAATGGATGGGGTGTATTAGGGAGGCCTATGTCCAGCAGTGGACTATTACAGGCTGATGAGAGACCCGTAATCGAAACAAATCGGCATGTTTGAGTTGACAGTGTACCGCGATAACGCAATTATTAAAATCCTGAGATGTCAATTTATGTGCGAATATAACGGGGTATATCTTTAAATAACAGGTATGAATCTTGATCAAAACAAATCGGCAAATACAAGTTGATAATTTACCGCAATAACACAAGTATTGAACGGTCAACGCAAAATGTTATATGGGCTTATACGGAGCGCTATATTTAAATAGCAGAAATGACCCGTAATCGAAACAAATCGGCATGTTTGAGTTGACAGTGTACCGCGATAACGCAATTATTAAAATCCTGAGATATCAATTTATGTGCGAATATAACGGGGTATATCTTTAAATAACAGAAATTGTCTTGATCAAAACAAATCGGCAAGTACAGGTTGATATTTTACTGCAGTAACACAAGTATTTAACGGTCAAGGCAACAGTTATACAGGCTTATGCGGAGCGCTATATTTAAATAGCTGAAATGACTCGTAATCGAAACAAATCGGCATGGTTGAGTAGAAGATATACCGCAATAATGGAATTATTAAAATCCAGGGATGTCCGCTCAGGAGTTCGCGAGAAGCTCCGTCCTCACGAACTAGGTGTCCCACATTTTTGCTAAATTAGGCCACACTGACAAAAGGTACGTGAGTTAGGATTAGTTACGTCTCCAAGGATCGTCGACGATCGGTTAACGGACCGGACGCCGACGGTCTGGCGACTGTATTAATCGTTTGCTGGAGGCGGTGAGAACCGCCCGGAAAGAGGGTGTATCTAGTATACGCGGTGTGTGTCGCTGTGCTCGTAAGTGTTGCTCGAACCACAGGTGAGTGTGTGCTATCCTACTTGTGTGGTGTGTAGGTTGGATGTCGGGACCCCCGTTGGTCCGATTCTCGTCGACCCTTCCTCGTCCGGGTCGAGGAGAACGTTTCGCGGTCTACGCTTTCGACCTAGATGCGTTTGGATCGGCCGTATACTTTGTTGCTTTTACCAGCAAAGGGTTGCTGTGGTTGACTACTTTATCTATGTGTTTGCGAGGTAACTTTTAAAGTGCTCGCGGAGTGTCGGCAAATTGCAGTCGCTGTGTAAGTCTACATTTCGTTAGTACCACAGCGCCCCAGTGGCGCGGCGGATGAATATGTTTCGAACTACTTGTAGTTGCTTAAGAAGTGTGGAGGATCCGGTGTGGAGTTGTCAGATCTCCCATCCGGCGCGTCCCCAGGTTGCGGATAGGGGCACGCCCCCCAGATATGGGGGGTACCGGCTTCGGCCGGCGCGGACAGAAACTGACAGGGGTGCTGCGTCTCTGCTCCGTTAAAGGGTGGAGATGTGGCGAGGAGCAGTTGCTCCCAGAGGTGAGCCTGTTGTGGCGGGCCTCAGACCCTCGCTCCCTGTACCCCTCTTTGTTAAGAGGGAACACGGGATGCGAGCCGGTCTACCCCCTGCGAGTGCGTCAGAGCCTCGCCGAGCGTGATGTATGAAAGAGCAAAGGTATGAATGTGTGTGGGGGATTGGGGCAAAGGGCAAAGAGCGAGATGTATGAATGGAAGTCCCCGAGAGGGGACGGTGTGATTCGTTCGGTGTATTGCACTCGGCTTTGCCGAACACCGGGCGATCTCGGCCTGTCGTGGGTGTCGTGGATCACGTCTCGCGGCCTGCGGCAGTGCTGAGGGTCCTGCCTTCATTGGCCGGACCGCGAGGAGACAACCTCTCTAAAAAACCGTTGATCTCGGCGTTGTGGTACGTGGCGTCGGGTGCTCGCAAGAGCGGCTGGAACGATACACCAGCCATTAGCGGCCCACCCTGGGTACTTCCCGCCCCCCAGGCGTATTTAGGGTTACGGTGCTACATGGTCCCTGGCCGGTGGACATGTTTTACCTATCACTCGTGGGATTTTTAAAGGAAATTTAAAATCAAACAAACATGGAGAGAAAGAACAAAAAACGAACATGGCGAGAATTTGATTCCGATTCAAGTTTAGGGAGAGGCGCGGACCAGGTGAAGGCCGGTCTCTGATGGTGAAGGCGCGGGTTTCCTTCAAATTTATTTATAGGAAGCGCACTAGAGAGGATACGGCTGGCACTCAAAGTGAGTCTTCTAGTGAGGAGGATCAGCCGGCGCAAAAGGTGGTGGCGGCGGAAGAAGAGGGGCGACCTGCAGTCTCCTCTGATGCAGAACGAACGTGGGCATTTTCTAAAATGCCCAACCGCGACAGCTGCGAGATCGCGGTCGAAAGCGGCAGCCAGCGGACCCTACCACCGATCTGGTCCTGCAGGAAAAACGAGGAAGGCCGGCAGCAGAGCGTGCGGAAAAGGACCGCACGCTCGAAGAATTGGTAGAGGCCGCTCGGAGGAGCGTGAGGCCGTGGAGGAGGATGCCTTAACGGCGGAGGATGCAAAGAGATGGCGCTCAGAAATCTGAGCATCATCTCCCAGGTTGCCACAAGAAAGAAGCTGAAGGGCACTTACGACTGCCCTAAAGAGTGCTCCTCCGCCGTAAAACAATTGGTGGATGTGATGAGCTGCTCTACCCAGTCGGCCGAGATCCGCAAATACTCGGCTGACAAAGGGCTCTAGAAGCTCGGGTGGAGGCCCTCGAAGAGGAAGGCGACGCCTCAGGCCGCTCGAAAAGGAGAACCGGCAGTTGAAGGCGCCGTAAGGACGATGTCCACGTTGAGGACGCCTACGGATCTAGAACAAACCTGAGGCGCCTCATCGTGACATGGTGGGCCCTATGCTCCAGGCACACCGCGACGACATTGCGGATCGCCTACTGCCGGAGAAGCGGCCTGTCTCTCCACTGGCCGCCGATAAACGGGCGGCCCCACGTTTGCGGCGTGGTGAGGCCTCGCTGCCCCTGCTGCCCCTGCTACCCCTGCTGCCCCATTGCGTGCTGCGAAGGAGTGCGTGAAGGCGCTCCAAGCCGAAGGTTGTTGCCTTCAAACCTTCCCCATAAAGGGAAGGCCAAAAGGAAAAGAAGGGCCCCGGACCAACCCAGGCCAGGGTGCGACTGGCGCTGGGCAAGCGGCAGCAAAGTCGGCGGCACCAGAGCATTCCACGGATGGGTGGACTCTGGTGTCACGCCGTAAACCGCTAAGCCTGGCGCTGGTCCCAAAGCGACGCAGCAAAAGAAGAAGATGCCAAAATTAAAGGCCCCTACCTCGTCGGCTAGAAGTTATCAGCTGCAGCCGGGCGCAGCGGAAAAAGGGTCACTTATTCTGGCATCCTCCAGGATGCGAAGAAATTGTTCAACTGCAGGACATTGGAATTGATGGCTCTCGGTTCCGCCATGTGGCAACGGGGCCCGAATCTCAAGTTCCGGGGCCGCCAGCGGCGAAGGCCAACCAATTGGCAGAAAAGCTTCGCCAATTGGTTGGTCCAGATTGTTAGATATCCAGGCCCGAAAAGTGCGTGGATCTTCGCATCTCGGCCTGGATGATTCCGTAGATAAGACGGAGGTGGCTGAGGCGGTAGCGCAAAAGACAGCTGCCTCGGCGTCGACCGCAGCAGTGCTCTGCTACCGCTGTGGCCAGCTGGGCCACCAAAGCAGAGGTTGCCAGGCCGCGCCGCACTGTATCTTGTGCGCGGCGGCAAAAACCAGCTGGCCATAAGTTGGGAGTGCGGCCTGCACGACCACCAAACCCGACAGGAGGCGGATGAACAAGAAGAGGCCTGGGCTTGACCAGGCCCATGCCCAGCGCTTCGGCTGAGGGACTCAAATAGCCGTCGAATAAAGATGGCCACGCTGAGCATCCTGCAGACAAATCTGAACCACTGCGCCAGAGCTCAGGATCTCTGGTTTCAGAGCATGGCGCAGTGGTCGATTCAGGTGGCCGTAGTGTCGGAACCGTACTACGCCCCCGGCAATAACTGGGCCGGGACCTGTCCGACACTGCGGCAGTGGTCTGCGGACTGTTGCGGGGTCCCTCAACCGAGGGATGTAAAAAGGTCCAGGCTTCGTCGGCGCTCTGTTGGGAGAAATTGTAGTCGTTTCAGCGTACTTCTCTCCCAATAGATCTCGCCGACTTCGCTACTAGGGCTACCTAGACCGACTGGGGTCCCTGATCCGTTCTTACGGACCCTTCCCTGTGCTGGTCGCGGGGATCTCAACGCCAAATCACCGGCTTGGGGTTCACCTGCGGCAGACGCACGGGGAAGGACACTGAGGAGTGGTTCCTGGAGGTCGGGCTGTCGGTCTTAAACAGGGGTTCGGTAAACACGTGTGTTCGAGCCCAGGGCGGTCGATCGTTGATGTATCGTTCGCAGCCCCGCCCTGGCTCGCCGAATACAGGGCTGGAAGGTGTTGACGGGCGTCGAGACCCTGTCGGATCACCGTTACATCCGATTCAGGGTCTCCGCCCTCCTAGACAGCAATACCGCCCCTGGCCGGACCCCGAGGAACGACGGCCCCAGGTGGCTCCTCGGAAGCCTGGACCGAGAGCTGCTGAAGGAGGCGGCAATAGTGCAGTCGTGGGTTTCTGCGCCCGACGTTGTTGATGTGGAGGAGGAGGCACAATAGCTCCGGGACGCAACACAGTCACAGGTGTGTGACGCGTCGATGTCCCGGGCCAAACGTCTCCCTCCTAAGCGCCGGGTGTACTGGTGGAATCCAGAAATCGCCGCGATGCGCAGAGAGTGCATTGTGGCACGGCGCCAGTACACCCGTTGTCGGGGACGACGGCGCAGAGACCCGGCCCTGGAGGCCGAATTGCTTGCCTCTTTCAGCAGCAAAAGGATGGCTCTCAAAGTGGGAATAGACGAGGCGATCGCCGCGGCTAGAGAGTTGCGGCTATCGCCGAGGCTTTATTCCCACAGCGAGAGGAGCACACGGCACCTTCGATGGTCCCAAATGGCACGGATGAGGTCGACCCAGTTCCGGAAGCGCCAGAAGTCAGCCCGGGAGAGTTCGGTGCGGCCCTTCTTAAAATGAAAGGCTAACGCACCGCCCCGGGTCCCCGGGTTTTCTGCCGGTCTGGCTCAAGCCTTAATACCATAGAGGTGGAAGACAGGCAGACTCGTCCTCATCCAAAAGGAGGGGCGTCCTGCGGACTCGCCCTCCGCCTACAGGCCGATCGTGCTATTGGACGATGTGGGAAAACTCTTTGAGAGAATCGTTGCGGCCCGCATCGTCCAACAGCTGGAGCACGTCGGTCCAAATATGGCGGAGTGGCAGTATGGCTTCCGCAAGCATCCGGCGGCTAGGACTAGAGGTGGCGCTCGAGAAATCCGAGGCCCTTTACTTTTACGGGCCTCGGAACGCGCCACCTGCGGACGCCCACATCATCGTTTGCGGCGTCCGCGTCGACGTCAAGCCGACAATGAATTATCTCGGCCTAGTCCTAGACCGCCGATGGAATTTTTGCGCCCATTTTGAGCGCCTCGCGCCTAGAGTGGCGAGACAGCGGCAGCTCTCGGCAGACTGCTCCCCAACACTGGAGGACCCAGCAGCTCCTGTCGCCGCCTGTACGCCGGGGTCGTTAGGTCCATGGTCCTGTACGGGGCACCCGTGTGGGCCGACACCCTCCAAAAGGAGAGTACGGCAGTATTAAGAAGAACCCAGAGGGTGTTGGCGATCCGGGCCGTACGGGGCTACCGGACCATCTCCGGCGAGGCGGCGTGCCTGTTGGCTGGCTCCTTGCCCTGGGACCTGGATGCAGAAATCCTCGCGTCACTCTTCTTCTGGCGCGAGGAGGCGAGGTCTCGGGGCTGTAGGCCAGCCCCAGAAGAGATAAGGGGGCGCAGAGACGAATTGCGCTCCCTTGCAATACAGGAATGGGAGCTGCGGCACCCCAGCGCCGGCCGTCAAACTATAGAAGCCATACGCCCCGTCCTAAAATGGTGGCTAGAAAGAGGACACGGCTCCCTAACATTCCGCACGACGCAGGTTCTCTCAGGACACAGCTGTTTCGGAGGTACCTGTGCCGCGTGGCTGGTAGGGAGCCTACGAGAGTGCCACCACTGTGGCGTATGTGCCGAAGAGACGGCCCAACACGCTGGAAGAGCAACGCCGAGAGCTGCGTAGTGTCGTGGGGCACGACCTTCGCTTCCTGCCGTAGTGCGTAGGATGCTTGAGAGCGAAAGGTCGTGGGCGCCGTCCTGCTTTCTGCGAGGATGTGATGGCCGGAAGGAGGCCGCGGAAAGGACAGGGAGGCCTTGAGCGCCTGGCTATCCGCCAGGGCGCCGAAGAGTGGCGTACGCGCGCAACCTTCCCCTAACACTGAGCCCCTGGGCGGCCGGCAAGAGGTGCCGCCGCCCAGAGAATCGCTTTGGATGCGCCTTTGGAGGTGCAAGGGACGGGTTGCAGGAGTTAGGTGTGCCGCCCTTCCTGTCCTTCGCAACCAAGGAGGAGTCACGGGAAGAGGAGTGTCGATATTCCGTAGGCCGCTCTCCTATCCTCCGCGACCCGAGCGGGCCACCGCTGATGCGGTGTGGAGGAGCTGTGGGGCAGGGTCATTCGGCATGGTGTCGTCGATCTCTTCTCCTTCCGGCCGAAATGGAGCTAGCGGCGGAGCTTAACATCCGGGCTGCCGCTGGGGCTGGGAGTATCGTCCTGTGTGGGTTGGGAACTCCTGGTCCGATGGCCCTGAGTAACAGACTCCGGGGAGTCTGTTACCCTAACTCAGAGGCCGAGACGAAGGGCCGCTAGTTCCGACGCGCCCAGAGGGAGCAGATGGCCGTAAGGCCGAGATGGCTGCTTCGGCGGCCAGCGCCGGTGGGGTTGCAGATGAGTTCAAAACGTTCCTGTGACTCCACCTAAAGGCGTCAGGAAGGAACAACGTGGTGGTTTTAGTCGGTGCGGGTCCGACATAACCCGTCTTTGCCCCGCGAGGACGGGTGCGTAGGCATTTCCCACGGTAAAAAAAAAGAGTGGAGGATGCGTGAACGAAAGTTTGGCATGCATAAGCCATGATTGGTCGTATGCATACCTTGTACATTAAAAGTTTATATTTGAGCGACATTTAACTGTTAGAATTCATTAGGTGATAGAGTCTGGTCGAAACGAACAAAGCCTTTCTCCTAACGTCCTGAATATGACTTTTGAACGACATGTTGCAGTCGAAGGTCACGCCTAGGTTTTTGGCCTTCCTTTCCCATGGGATCGGTTGGCCGTAAAGTTTTAGTTGCCCTAGTGTCTGGTGTCGGCCAGCACGTGGCCTTATCCTGACGCCTGGGTTGAGGACCGGGGTATCGTATAATCACGACGTAATCTAGACCGATGAGTGTATTGCTCACACTTTTATCGGGGTTGACGTCGATTCTCCATTTACGAAACCAATCGCTCAAACAATTGATCGCGTTTTGGAGCTTTTTAAAGATATAGTTTGGTCTAAGCGACGAACAATAAAGAGCGTGTCATCGGCGAAAAGTGCCAGATTGACATCATCGGGCTTTGGAATATCGCTCGTGTAGAGCGCAAATAATAAAGGTGATAGGACTGATCCTTGAGGGACGCCCGCTTGAGTGGACGGCTCGTGGACAGGGTGCCCTCGACTCGATATCGAAAAGAGCGATTCGACAAGTAGGTTTGGATGATGTGAACCAGCCTGTCCGACACTTTGAGAATGTACAGCTTTTAAATCAAGCCGTTGTGCCAGACTTTGTTAAATGCTTTGCGACATCGAGAAGACGGCCCCTGTGATACGGGGTTTGGATTGATGAAGACCGTTCAGAATAAATTCCGTCAGGCGATAGATTTGGTCGGGACACGAGTGCTTCGGACGAAAACCGAACTGCTCGTCTGGGATGAGGTAATTGGAGAAGGTGTGGTCTTTCAACCGGAAGAGAATTATGCGTTCATATAGTTTGCCCAAGCAATTGAGCAAGCTAATTGGACGATAACTCGTGGGTAGGTTAGAAGGTTTGTTCGGCTTTGGAATACCGATGACAATGGCTTCTTTCCAGGCGTCAGGAAAACTACATGTCGATAGTAAAATGTTGAAAATGTTGACCAAACACAGACCATAGGGCCTGCAAGTATTTTACCGTTCTATTTGAGATACGGTCTGGGCCTGGTGCCGACAGGGTTTAAGACCCTAATAATTTCGCGGACCTCTTCCGGGGTCACTGGTTTTAAAATATCGCCCTCTGGTGGTAAGGCAGCCCTAAGATTAACTAGGCGGTCCACCTCCGATAGATGGGCCGCGACGACGCGTGCGCGAGATGGTGTACATTGATCTTCTAGCGTATCGGCTAAGCATTCGGCCTTTTCGAAGTCAGTCGAAAGCTAATAAGCCCCGGTTGGCTTTGTTAATGGCGGCATGGCGTCACGGGGTTCCGACTTCATACGTCAGCCAACTGCCAATAGGCGTGTGC
>JAGSMT010000999.1:0-51313 GCA_029286875.1 Lamproptera curius
ATGAATGAACGAACGAATAGACAGATGATTAATGAATAAACGAACGAATGAACGAATGAATGAATGAACAAATGAATAAATGAATGAATGAATGAACGAATGAATAAATGAATAAATGATCGAATGAATGAACGAATGAATGAATGATAACGAATGCGCCAGATAATATGAATGAATGATTGAATGAATGGACTGAATGAATGATTGATTAAATGAATGAACGAATCAATGGACTGAATGAACGAATGAATTAATGAATGAATGAATGAACGAATGAATGAATGAATGAATAGATGAATGAACGAACGAATAAATGAATGAATGAATGATTGAATGAATAGATGATTGATTGAATGAATAGACGAATCATGAATGATTGAACGAATGCATGAATGTGGATAGATGAATGAATAAGATATTAGACGAACGAATGAATGAACAGTTAATGAATGAATGAATAATTGATTGAATGAACGATGAATGAACGAATTAATGAATGTGTGAATGAATGATTAAATGAATATGAATGAATAGACGATTAGTGGAATGAACAGACAGATCAATGAATGAATGAACGAATGAATGATTGATTGAATAGATGAATGAATGAATGAACAGATCAATGAATGATGAACAGATAGATTAATGACTGAACAGACGAATGAACGAACGAATGAACGAATAAATAGATGTGGAATAGACGAATGAATGAACGAATGAATGAATGAATGAATGAACGAATGAATGAACGAATGAATGAACGAATGAATGAATGAGTGATTGAATGAATGAACGAATCAATGAATGAATGAACGAATGAATAATGAATGAACGAACGAATGAACGAATGAATGAATGAACAACTGAATAAAGAATGAATGAATGAACGAATGAATAAATGAATAAATGAATAGATGAATGAATGATTGATTGAATAATTGATTGAATAGATGAATGAACGAATGAATGAACAGTGAATGAATGAATGAATGAATGAATGAGTGAATGAACAGATGAATGAATGAATGAATGAACGAACGAATGAATGATTGGTTGAATGAATGAATGAATGATTGGACCAGATGAATGATTGATTGAATGAATGAATAAATGAATCAGCAGATGAATGAAAATGAATGAATGGATGAATGAACGAATCAATGAATGAATGAACGAAAATGAATTAATGAGACTGAACGAACGAATGAACAGATGAATGATTGATTAAGATGAATGAATAAATGGATCAACGAATGGATGAAAATGAATGAATGAACGAGTGAACAGAGTGAATGAATGATTGATTCAGATAATTGATTGAATAGACGAATGAATTCACGAATGAATGAATGAATAGACGAACGAATGCATGAATGTATGAATGAATGAGTGAACAGATAGATGAATGATTGATTGAATGAATGAACGAATCAATGAATGAATGAATGAACGAGTGAATGAATGAATGAATGAATGAGAAAGAATGAATAAATGAACGAATGAATGAATGAATGAACAGATGAATGAACCAGATTAATGAATAGATGAATAATTGATTGAATGAACGAATGAATGAACAATTAATGGATAATGAATGAACGAATGAATGATTGATTGGACAAATGAATGAATGAATGGATGAATCGATGAATGAATGAACTTGAATGAATTAATGAATGGTTTGAACGAATGGACAGACGAATGGACGAATGAATGAATGAACGAATGAATGAACGAACAGATAAATGAACAGATGAATGGATAGTTAACGTGTGCATGAATGTGTGGATGAATGATTGAGTGGATAGATGGACGGAATGATTAATTGAATGAATGAACGAATCAATGAATGAATGAACTTGAATGAATGATTGTTTGAATGAACGAATCAATGAATGAATGAACGAATAAATGATCCAATTGAATGAATGAATGATTGATTGAATGAATGAACGAATCATTGAATATGAATGGAACGAATGAGATAATGAATGAACAGACAGATATGAATGAACGAATGAATTAATGAATAAACGAACGGATAGACGAATGAATGAATGAACAAACGAATAAATGGTAGATAGATAGTTGAATGAATAAATGAATAAATGATCAGATGAATAACGAACGAATGAATGAATGATTGAACAGATAAAGCAGATGTATGTGGATAGATGATTGGTGATAAGATGAATGAATGATTAAATGAATGAACGAATCAATGAATGAATGAACCGAATGGATTAATGAATTAACGTGTACATGGATATTATGGATAAATGATTGAATGAATGAATGAACGAACGAATAAATAGACGATGAATGAATGATTAACGTATGCATGAATGTATGAATGAATGATTGAATGAATGAGGTGAATGAATGATTAATTGAATGAATGAACGAATCAATGAATGAATGAATGAATGATTGATTGAATGAACGAAATCAATGAATGAATGAACGAATAAATGATTGATTGAATGAATGAATGATTGATTGAATTAATGAACGAATCAATGAATGAATGAACGAATGAATGTGTGAATGAACGAACGAATGAACGAATGAACGAATGAATTAATGAATAAACGAACGAATGAACGAATGAATGAATGAACAAACGAATAAATGAACAGATGAATATGAACGAATGAATGCGTGGACAAATGATCCGAATGAATGAACGAATGAATGAATGATTGAACGAATGCATGGATGTGTGAATGAATGATTAAATGAATGAATGAATGATTGATTGAATGAATGAACGAATCAATGAATGAATGAACAGATAGATGATTGATTGAATAAATGAATGAATGAATGAACAGATCGATGAATGAATGAACGAATGAATTAATGAATGAACATGAACAGATAGACGAACGAATGAACGAATGAATGAATGAACGAATGAATGAACGAACGAATAAATGAACGAATGAATGAATGGTAACGTATGCTGAATGTATGAATGAATGATTAGATGAATGAATGAATGAATAATTAATTGAATGAATGAACGAATCAATGAATGAATGAACGAATGAATGAACGAATAAATGATTGATTGAATGAATGAATGATTATTGAATGAATGAACGATCAATAAAAGCGAATGAATGAATGAACAAACGAATAAATGAATGAATGAATGAACGAATGAATAAATGAATAAATGATCGAATAGTGAACGAATGAATGAATGATTGGTTGAAGATGCATGGATGTATGAATGAATGATTGAATGAATGAATGAATGAATGATTAGAGATGAATGAATAGACAGATCAATGAATGAATGAATGGATAGACAGATGAATGAATGAATGAATGAATGAACGAATGAATGAATGAATAGTGGAATGAACGAACGAGATAAATGAATGGATGAATGATTGAATGAATGAATGATTGATTGAATGAATGAACAGATCAATGAATGAATGAACGAGATGCATGAATGTATGGAATGAATGATTGAATGAATGAATGAATGAACGAATGAATGAATAAAATGAACGAATGAATGAATGAATTAACGTATGCATGAATGTGTGAATGAATGAATGAATGAATGAATGATTGATTGAATGAATAGACGAATCAATGAATGAATGAACGAATGAATGATTGATTCAGATAAAATGAATGGACAAGATGAACGAATCGATGAATGAATAGTTGATGAATTAATGAATGAACGAACGAATGAACGAACGAATGAACGAATGAATGAATGAACGAATGAATGAACGAACGAATAAATGAACAGATAGTTAGATGAAGATTAGCGTGTGCATGAATCATGAATGAATGATTGAATAGATGAATGATTGATTGGATAAATAGAACGAATCAATGAATGAATGAACCCAGATGAATTAATGAATGAAAAGAATGAACGAATGAATGAATGAATGAATGAATGAACAGACGAATAAATGAATGAATGAATGATTGATTGGAATGATTAACGAATCAATGAATGAATGAACGAATGAATAGAAATGAGATGAATGAATAAATGAATAAAGAATGAATGAATAAATTAACAAATGAACAGATAGATAGATGCAGACGAATGAATATTGAACGAATGAATGATTGATTGAATATGAATGAATAAATGAAATTAACGAATGAATGAAAATAAATATATGAATGAATGAACAGCGATAATGAATGAATGAATGAATAATAATTGAATGAATGAACGATGAATGAATGAATGAATGAATAAATGAATAATAAAGAATAGATGAATAAATTAATAATGAACGAATGAATGAATGAATGCATGAATGAATGAACGAATGAATAGTTATAGATGAATGATTGATTGAATGAATGAATAAATGAATCAACAGATAAGATGAAAATGGATAGATAGTTGAATGAACAAACGAATAATGAATAGACAGATCAATGAATGAATGAACGAATGAATTAATGAATGAATGAATGAACGAATGATTGATTGAATGAATGAATAAATGGATAGACGAATGAATGAGATGGTGAATGAATAAATGAATAAATGATTGATTGAATGATGAATGATTGATTGAACAGATAGATAGTTGGAATGGTGAATGAACAAATGATGAACAGTTGATTGAATGAATGAATGAATGGATAGATGAATTGATTGATTCAGATAGATAGATGCATGATTGATTGAACTTCGAATGGACGGGTTTACTCGTGCTTTTACATTGCTCCTTTAGCACAAATTTAAAATATTATGGTTTTAGGGGCGTACAAATTCAAATTGGTTTCAAATAGTTTGTTTCACTAGTACTTGCCTTCAACAGTGGGTTTGCTTAACAACTTAAATCAACATCATAATCACCATATAACCAGCAAAGATTTTATCACTCTCACTTTTTGGTGTACATACACATTGGACGGAGATATCAAACTTATCTCAAATAATAACAACACAGAGCCGTCTTGAGGAGACCATTTCGAAAAGATTGGATGACTTACGGTCATAAATCATATGCCAGGTCAGCCATGGACACTGTTGCAGGATTGTGAGGCTTCCGCACATTTCATGAATTGATCTTTGGCATACTCGGTTTTTGCTGCGACAGCAAAATCAAAGAATGTACAAAACAAGTGGACGACCTGGACTCGGGGCCATAGAAGACCCTTATTGTGACAGGTCATGGTGAAAAGGACTGTTAATTAATTTAAATTATTCTTCATAATAATTTAGCTGGGTGAAGATGTCCATGATAAGGTGTACTTTTCGTCTTGGGTCACCTGGTAAAAACCACCTAGACCTATTTAGTTAGGTTTGCAATTATTGTTGACAGAGACGAAGCCTGGAGGGCCAAAAAAGTTGAGAGGGCACATCCACATCAATTAAAGAGTTTTTGACAACAGGGTAAGACAGTCGGTGTTACCAAAGCACGCCTTCATTTTGGCATGCACTCCGTGTGGTCGTTACAGAATGGGTTATTATCCTCAAAACTTCGAAACCAAAATCGTCAGGTACACGGAGGATGAGCTTGCTACCTAACATCTAAGTATCCAGGCATCTAAAAAGTTATCCAAATCGTAATAAATTTCTATTATACATCAGTTGTCATCAGAATGTTGCTTTTCTTTCTTTTTTCTCTATTTTTGATTTCTTTATGATGAACAAAATACCTCTGTTAATTCACATAGTACTAAAACATAAACTATTATAAGTTTAGATTCACCTTTGTATTTTTGAACATTCTATATTTACTTTTTGATAAGCAACATGTAGATGTAAGTGTTTATATTTTATATGATTTATTCTTATGGCCCATCACTTGATCTGTTCTGTTTCTTTTTCTTAGTATCCAAATTATTTTTATATGTAATAACTGTTATTGTTTTAATGCTATGACTATTCTAGTATTAAGGTAATATACAAAATAAGTTTAACTGACGTTTGACGTTTTCAGAGCAACTCGTTTTTTTGGTTACGTTCCTTTTTACAATTTCGTCAATTATTTTTTAACTTGTGCAGTTTGTTTACTTTTTATCTTTACAATTGCTGTATTTTTTTACTGTTTAATTTGTTTGCCATTGTTTTCTTACTCTTTGTTGCTACGTATATTGTGTAACTTTTTGTGTGCCGTAATAATTGTTTTGTATGCTGGCGGGTGGTGTTTGAGAGATTGACTGCGCTGGTCCGCAATCGCATTGTTGTTATGTTTTATTTTACATGTATATATATATATCTTATATTTTTATATATATTATATTTATTTGTTTATTAATTTATATTTTTTTAATATGTCCCCAAATATCTGATGACGAACCATATTTTCCATGAATGAATCATGACTTCTGACACCAGTGATAGTTCTAATTTGTTGAGCGATTCTCTTTCTGACTTTCGTCAAAACCCAACACCTGGGACCCTGTGCCATTAAACATCTGTCATCTCAATGCTAAAGTATCACAACCATTTTCTGGTTAAGTGATGGGTTTCCAGACTCAAACGTGCATGCCGTCTTATTTCGGAGGCTACAAACCATCTGCCGTCCACTTTGTACTCCTTTGGTTTTGTTCTTATGGAATGACCACATAGGTAAAGGGGAGGGCGTCATAGTATACCTGAGATCCAATATTCCTATAAAATTTGCTTCGTCTTCCCAAAATTGCTCAACTGGGCGAGTGCCTCTTTCTTGAGGTTACACACTCCAGTGCGAAGCTGGTTTAGCTGTTATTTACTGTCCTCCAAAATGAGACTATTTCACTGACTTTGAGTTGGTTTTAGAATCTTTGGGTTCTGGTATGCACGCTTTGTTATCATGGGAGATTTTAACACCAATCTTTTACCCAAATCGCCCGTGGCGTTAAGCTCCTTCATATCGTCGGTCAAGTTCTTTTACATGTATTGCCTTAAGCCACATCATAACCTCTCCGAGGCCAGAAGATACTTGGCTCGACTTGATCCTGTCATCTAATCATTCCTTGTGTCCTCATGGCCAACATTCAACCCCTGGTTTCTACGCTCCATGACGTAATTTTCGCTGCCTCCTTCAACCTCTAGCCTAAAACTAAGGTACTGTACTTGCGTTCTTTCCATGAAATGAATGTCCGACTGCACATAAGACGCACAGAATATCGAATGGGGATCTGTAATCGAGGACAATATTGATAGTAAGATAAGCACTCAACAATTTAATAAACAGCCTCTTTGATGCCCGTATCACATCAGACCTGTTAAATTAAAGACGTCCGCCAGCCTGGTTGACCGAAGAGGTATCCGCATGGCCATGAGACATGAAGGAAATCGCTCGTTTCGGAATTTAAGTAGACCGTACTGACAGTGGTCCGTTTACAGATTGGCACGGAATCGGTGTAATCGGATGATACGCAATGTAAACATGGGTACTTCCTGAAATATTTAAATCTTCTCTTAGAGTATCAGGTTTCTTGGGACTTTGGGTATCGGTAAGTCATGAATCTCAAATCTCTCAGTTCTGACCAAACTTGGATGATTTAAATCACCATTTCTCCACCACTACTTCTTTAGATCATCTAACGCTTGTGATACCATTTCCCTACTTAGATGGTTTGACGCGACCCTATGTTCAATCGTTAGAATTTTCTCAATTTACTTCCGATGAGATAAAAAAACAATCCTTTCTATTAAATCAAATTGCAGTTGTAGCTAAGCAAGATTGTGCGGCGAATGATTGTTTATCTTGTTCTATTATAACGCTCACCCATTATTAATTTCTCCTTATCAGTTCATTTTCCTTACTCCTGGCGTATAAACTCTTGTTCGTCTACTCCCAAAGTGCCCCAACCCATTACTTCTCACTCATTTATCGACCTATCTATTTTGCTGCTTCCTTTCTAAAGTATTAGAGTCATGTTCATAAACAATTTCAAACTTCATATTCAGCAACAAACTAGATGATCCGTACGATCTAGGTTTAGGCCTGGACATAGTACGACTACTGCCCTGCTCCAAAGTGACTGGCGATATAAGAGCGGCCATGGATAACTTCCTGGTCACAGTTCTGGTACTCATTGATTTCCACGAATGCCTTCAATACAGTCAGTCACGACATTCTCCTTGCAGTCTATCCCATATTATGATTTCGGAGAAGTACTGGATTAGTTTCCTCCTATCTTCCGAAAGGCGCCAACAATCAGTCGTTGCTGATGAACTGTCATCGTGCTGGCTGAATCTCAAGTCTGTGTTCCTCAAGGCGGTATACTTTCTCCACTATTATTTTCGATTTTTTATTAATTTTATACTTCTGATCTCCAATGTGCGTATCATCTGCATCGATGACCTTCAGCTGTGCGCTCACAGATCACCGATAAATTAGATATGATCAACAAAATTAGCAGGACTTAGCTAATAAAGACCTGGTGTGACCGATTTGGGTTTGGCACATTAATAATCTAAGTGTAAGCTATAATTGTTAGCGGTTCACATAATTTGCCCAAAATTGGACTTAATGTAATCCATGCATACATTTGTGACAGTCACACATCCCATTTTAGTGAAACTGTAGGGAACCGCAGGCCTGTATCGACAAGTCACTAAATTGGGACAATGAATAATGGTGTTCAGAAGTCTGGGTGTCCTGCGGTGCTTGCATCGATTTAACAGTTTTGCCCATTCAGACGAAAGTGGCTTGTGGGCCTGATTTTTCCTGTGTATCGACTATGGTGGGCGTGTGCTATCTTGGCCTGAATGCGGATCACCTTAATAAACAAATAGAGCTTCTAAATAACACACATTCCGATTCGTTTTTTAATCTTCTAGTATGGTATCGCGCATCGTTCAACAAGTCAGTTACCTATACGCCAGCGACGCTCATACGAACCCTTACCGCCATATCGTTTCTTGATTCTCCTTGTTCCCAAATCTATATATCTTCCATTTTCAATGCTTATGCGTGTCAACAAAAATCTTCGTGGGCGCATACTCGTCTATCAGTGCCCTGTTCGTCGTTCTGACCATGGTCCTCCTTTTCATTACCAGTCTGTCCTCTTGTGGATGATTGCCTCTAGAAGTCAGAGACGTGGAGGTTTGTGTCTTTTTAAGAGGAGAAGATGAGAGCACTTTGCTTATGAACCCAAGTTTAACTGTTGATCGGATGTGTTTACGGATGTAATGTTCTATTTTGAATGTGTGTGTGTGTGTATATGTGTATGTATATATATATATTTGTTGTTATTTATTAAATATATTTAATACATCAAATGTGAAATGTAAACGTTTATATATGTTTGTGCGTATGTATAAATATATATATTATAGAATTTATTTATTGAAGTATATTTAAGTACTTTCTTTTCTAACACAGATGTTGCCTCCCTACTTTTATCTCTGCATCACCCAGGTTGACTGTGAAAATGCCTTTAGCGTGGTCGCCTATATGTACACTTGTTTTAAAGTTGAATTAATAAATAAATAAATAAATGGTTGAATGAATGATTGATTGATTGATTGGATGAATGAACGAAGATCAGTAAGATGAATGATGAACAATTCAGACGTTGATTGAATAAATGAATGAATGAATGGTTGAATCGATGAATGAATGAACGAATGAATTAATGAATGAACGAACGAATGAACGAACAGATGAACAGATGAATGAATGAACGAATGAATGAACTTGAACAAATAAATGAACGAATGAATGATAGTTAACATGTGCATGAATGTATGAATAGATGATTGAATGAATGAATGAACAATGATTAATTGAATGAATGAACGAATCAGTAAGATGGATAGACGAGATGAATGAATGAATGAACGAATGAATGAACAGATGATGAATGATTAATTGAATGAACGAATCAATGAATGGTAGACGAATAAATGATTGGTGGATAAGATGAATGATTGATTTAATGAACGAATCAATGAATGAATGAACGAATAAATTAATAATGAATATGAACACGAACGAATGAACGAATGAACGAATGAATTAATAATAAACGAACGAATGAACAATAATGGTAGATAACAAACGAATAAATGAATGAATGAATGAACGAATGAATAATAAATGAATAATAATCGAATGAATGAACGAATGAATGAATGATTGAACAGGTATGAATATGGATAATGATTGGATAGATAGATGATTAGTTGAATGAATGAACGAATTAATGAATGAATGGACTTGAATGAATGATTGATTGATAAATGAATGAATGAATGAACAGATGATGAATGAATGAACGAATGAATTCAATGAACAGACAGTGAACGAGACAAGATGAACAATGAATGAACGAACGAATGAATGAACAAACAGATAAATGAACGAATGAATGAATGAATTAACGTATGCATGAATGTATGAATGAATGATTGAATAGATGAATGAATGAATGATTAATTGAATGAATGAACGAAAGATCAATGAATGAATGAACGAATGAATGAATGAATGAACGAATGAATGAACAGATGAATGAATGATTGATTGAATGAACGAATCAATGAATGAATGAATGAATGAATGAATGAACAGAACGAATAAATGAATGAATGAATGATTGAATGAATGAATGATTGATTGAATGAATGAACGAATCAATGAATGAATGAACGAATGCGCAGATATGTATGAATGAATAATGAATGAACGAATGAACGAATGAATAGACGAATGAATGAATGAATAAATGAATAAAGAATGAATGAATAAATTAATAAATGAACGAATGGACGGATGAACAGATAGACAGACGAATGAATGATTGATTGAATGAATGAATAAATGAATTCACGAATGAATGAATGAATGAATGAACGATAAGCAGATGTGAATGAATGAATGAACAAGATAGATGAATGATTGATTGAATAGTAGACGAATCAATGAATGAATGAATGAACGAGTAGATGAATGAATGAATGAATGAACAGATAGATAAATGAACGAATGAATGAATGAATGAACTTGAATATAATGAACGAATGAATGAACGAATTAATGAATGAATGAATAATTGATTGAATGAACAGATAGTAAACGAATTAATGAATAGATGAATGAACGAATAGATGAACGAATGAATGAACGAATTAATGAATGAATGAATGAATGATTGAATGAACGAATGAATGAACGAATTAATGAATGAATGAATAAACAGATATGAATGTATGAATGAATGAATGAATGAACGAACGAATGAATGAATGAATGAATGAACGAACGAATAAATGAACGAATGAACGAGATGAACAGATGAATGAATGAACGAATTGAATGAACGGTGAATAAATGAACGAATGAATGATTTGTTTGGTGGAATGAACAGATCAATGAATGAATGAACGAATGAATGAATGAATGAACAGTGATAGACGAATGGACAGACAGATGAATGAATGATTGATTGAATGAACGAATCAATGAATGAATGAACAGAATAAATGATTGATTGAATGAATGAATGATTGATTGAATGAATGAACAGATCAATGAATGGATGAACAGATGAATTAATGAATGAATTGAACGAATGAACAGATAGTTAATGAATAAACGAACAGATGAACGAATGAATGAATGAACAAACGAATAAATGAATAAATGAATGAACGAATGAATAAATGAGATAAATGATCCAGATGAATGAACAGATGAATGAATGATTGACGAATGCATGGATGTATGAATGAATGATTGAATGAATGAATGAATGAATGATTGATTAAATGAATGAACGAATCAATGAATGAATGAACAAAGATAGATTAATGAATGAATGAATGAACGAATGAATGAATAGATGAATGAATGAACGAACATGAATAAATGAATGAATGAATCAGTTGAATGAACAGATTGATTGAATAGATGAACGAATCAATGAATGAATGAACAGTGCATGAATGTATGGATGAATGAATGAATGAATGAATGAACAGATGAATGAACAGATGAACGAATGAATAGATGAATGAATGAATAAATGAATAAAGAATGAATGAATAAATTAATAAATGAACGAATGAATGAATGAATGAACGAATGAATATGAACGAATGAATGATTGATTGAATGAATGAATAAGTAGATTCAAGAATGAATGAATGAATGAATGAACGAATAAATGAATGTATGAATGAATGAATGAACGAATGAATGAATGATTAGGATTGAATAAAATGAATAAATCATCAATGAATAGATGAATGAACGAGTGAATGAATGAATGAATGAATGAACAATGAATAAATGAACGAATGAATGATTGATTGAATAGATGAATGAATGATTGAATGAATGAATGAACGAATCAATGAATGAATGAACAGATGAATTAATGAATGAACGAACGAATGAACGATGAATAATTGATTGAATGAATGAATAATGAATCAACAGATGAATGAAAATGGACGAATGAACGAGTGAATGAATAGATGAATGATTGGTGAATAATTGATTGAACAGACGAATGAATGAACGTGAATGAACGGATGAACAGATGAATGAACGAGATGAATGAACGAATGAATGAACAGATTAATGAATGAATGGTGAATAGACAAATGAATGAATAATTGAGTTGAATGAACGAATGGATAGATGATTGATTGAATGAATGAACGAATCAATGAATGAATGAATGAATGAATAAATGAATAAAGATGAATGAATAAATTAATAAAATGAACGAATGAATGAATGAATGAACGAATGAATGAATAAAATTAATAAATGAATTAATGAATGAATGAATGAACTTGAATGAATAGTTGATGAATGATTCATTAAATGAATGAGTAAATGAATCAACGAATGAACTGAAAATGAATAAGATGAATGAATGAACGAGTGAATGAATGAATGAATCTCTTGATTGAATAATTGATTGAATGAACGAATGAATAAACTGAATAATTGATTAAATGAATGAACTAATCAATGAATGAATAAACAGATGAATGAATGAACGAATGAATGAACGAATGAATGAACGAATGAATAAAATGTGTAGATGAATGAATGAATGATTGATTGAATGAATGAATAATGAATAGACAGATGAATGAGAAATGAATGAATGAATGAACGAATGGATAGACAGGTGAATGAATAAAATGAATGAATGATTGATTGAATGAACGAATGTGAATGATTGATGATTGAATGGACGAATGAATAGATGAATGATTGATTAAATGAATGAACAGATCAATGAATGAATGAACGAATGGTTAATGAATGAACGAACAGATGAACGAATGAATGATTGAATGAATGAATGATTGATTGAATGAATGATTGAATGAATGAATGAACGAATCAATGAATGAATGAACGATAAGATTAATGAATGAACAGACGAATGAACAGATACCATGAATGTATGAATGAACGAAAAGAATGAACAGATACTTGAATGTATGAATGAATGAATGAGTGAATGAACGAATGAATAAATGATTGATTGAATGAATGAATGAATGAATGATAGATTAAATGAATGAACGAATCAATGAATGAATGAACGAATGAATTAATGAATGAACGAACGAATGAACGAATAATTGAATGAATGAACGAATGAATGAACGGATAGATGATTGATTGAATGAATGAATAATAAATGAATCAACGAATGAATGAAAATGAATGAATGAACAGTCAGATTGAGTGAATGAATGATTGATTGAATCAGTGATTGAATGAACAGATGAATTCACGAATGAATGGATGAATGAATTAACGGAGAAATAAGCAGATGTATGAATGAATGAATGAACGAATGAATGAATGATTGATTGAATGAATGAACTGAATCAATGAATGAATGAATGGAACAGTGAAGATGAATGAATTGAATGAATGAACGAATGAATGAACGAATGAACGAATTAATAAATGAATGAAGAATAATTGATTGAATGAACATGAATGAATGAAAATGAATGAATGAATGAATGAACGAATGCATGAATGTATGAATGAATGAATGAATGAATGAATGAACGAATGAATGAATGAATTAATGAACGAATGAATGAATGAATGAATGAATGAATGAACGAATGAATGAACGAATGAATGATTGATTGGATAGATGAATAAATGAATCAAGCTTGAATGAATGAGAATGGATGAATGAGATAGATGAACAAACGAATAAAATGGATGAACGAGATGAATGAATGAGTAAATGAATGAATGAATGAGATAGGTGAATGAACGAATGAATAGGCGAGATGAATGAATGAATGAATAAATGAATAAAGAATGAATGAATAAATTAATAAATGAACGAATGAATGAATGAGTGAATGAATAAATGAATGAATGATTGATTGAATGAACTTGAATGTATGAATGATTGATTGAATGAATGAATGAATGAATGAATGATTGATTAAATGAATGAACTAATCAATGAATGAATGAACGAAAATGAATGAATGAACGAATGAACCAGACAGATGAACGAACGAATGAATAAATACATGAATAGACCAGATGAATGATTGATTGAATGAATGAATAAATATGAATTGAACGAATGAATGAAAATGAATGAATGAATGAACGAATGAATGAATAGTGAATGAATAAATGAATGAATGATTGATTGGACAGACAGATATTATGAATGATTGATTGAATGAATGAATGAATGAATGATGATTGATTAAATGAATGAACGAATCAATGAATGAATGAACAGATGATTAATGAATGAACGAACGAATGAACGAATAGATGATTGAATGAATGAATGATTGGTCAAGATGAATGATTGAGATGATGAATGAACAGATCAATGAATGGATGGACGAATGGATTAATGGATAGACAGACAGGATGAACGAATGCATGAATGTGGCAGCGGATGAGCGAAGGAATGAACAGATGCATGGATGTATGAATGAATGAATGAGTGGATAGACAGATGAATAAATGATTGATTGAATGGATGGATGAATGAATGATGGATTAAGTGGATAGACAGATCAATGAATGAATTGAATGAATTAATGAATGAATGAACGAAGATGAATGAACGAATGAATGAACGAATGAATGAATGAATGAATGAACAGATACATGGATATGAATAGACAATTGAATGAATGAATGAATAGACGAATGAATGAATAAATGAACGAATGAATAGATAGTTAACTTGAATGAATGAACAGATGATGAACAGATGAATGAACGAATGAATGAACGAATGAATGATTGATTGAATGAATGAATAAATAGATTCACGAATGAATGAATGAATGAATGAACAGATGGCAGATGTGTGAGATAAGATGAATGATAGACGAATGAATGAATGATTGATTGAATGAATGAACGAATCAGTAAGATGAATGAATGAACGAGGTGAATGGATGATAAGATGAATGAACAGATGAATAAATGAACGAATGAATGGATGGATGAACGAATAGGTGAACGAATGAATGAACGAATTAATGAATGGATAAAGATAATTGATTGGACAGACAGATGAATGAACAATTAATGAATGAATGAATGAACGAATGAATGAACGAATGAATGAACGAATTAATGAATGGAATGAATAATTGATTGAATGAACGAATGAATGAACGAATTATTAGATGAATGAATGAACGAATGTGAATGTATGAATGAATGAATGAATGAACGAACGAATGAATGAATGAATGAATGAACAGACGAATAAATGAACAGATAGTTGAACAGATGAACCCAGATAGACGTTGAACGAATGAATGAACGAACGAATAAATGAACGAATGAATGATTGTTTGAATGAATGAACGAATCAATGAATGAATGAACAGTAGATAGATAGTAGACAGTGAATGAACGAATGAATGAACGAATGAATGAATGATTGATTGAATGAACAGATCAATGGATGAATGAACGAATAAGTGATTGATTGAATGAATGGATGATTGATTGAATGGATAGACAGATATTGATGAATGAACAGATAGTTAATGAATGAATTGAACGAATGAACGAATGAATTAATGAATAAAACGAACGAATGAACGAATGAATGAATGAACAAACAGATAATGGAATAAATGAATGAACGAATGAATAAATGAATAAATGATCGAATGAATGAACAGATGAATGAATGATTGAACAGATGCATGAATGTATGAATGAATGATTGAATGAATGAATGAATGAATGATTGATTAAATGAATGAACGAATCAATGAATGAATAAAACGAATGAATTAATAGTGAATGAATGAACAATGAATGAATGAATAGATGAATGAACGAACGAATAAATGAATAGATAGATGATTGAATGAATGAATGATTGATTGAATGATGAACAGATCAGTAAGATGAATGAACGAATGCATGAATGTGAATGGATATGAATGAACGAACGAATAGACAGATGATTAATGAATAAACGAACGAATGAACGAATGAATGAATGAACAAATGAATAAATGAATGAATGAATGAACGAATGAATAAATGAATAAATGATCGAATGAATGAACGAATGAATGAATGATAACGAATGCGCCAGATAATATGAATGAATGATTGAATGAATGGACTGAATGAATGATTGATTAAATGAATGAACGAATCAATGGACTGAATGAACGAATGAATTAATGAATGAATGAATGAACGAATGAATGAATGAATGAATAGATGAATGAACGAACGAATAAATGAATGAATGAATGATTGAATGAATAGATGATTGATTGAATGAATAGACGAATCATGAATGATTGAACGAATGCATGAATGTGGATAGATGAATGAATAAGATATTAGACGAACGAATGAATGAACAGTTAATGAATGAATGAATAATTGATTGAATGAACGATGAATGAACGAATTAATGAATGTGTGAATGAATGATTAAATGAATATGAATGAATAGACGATTAGTGGAATGAACAGACAGATCAATGAATGAATGAACGAATGAATGATTGATTGAATAGATGAATGAATGAATGAACAGATCAATGAATGATGAACAGATAGATTAATGACTGAACAGACGAATGAACGAACGAATGAACGAATAAATAGATGTGGAATAGACGAATGAATGAACGAATGAATGAATGAATGAATGAACGAATGAATGAACGAATGAATGGATGAATGATTGAATAAAAGAATGTTTGAATGAATGAACGAATAAATAAATGAATGAATGAATGAATAATGAATGAACGAACGAATGAACGAATGAATGAATGAACAACTGAATAAAGAATGAATGAATGAACGAATGAATAAATGAATAAATGAATAGATGAATGAATGATTGATTGAATAATTGATTGAATAGATGAATGAACGAATGAATGAACAGTGAATGAATGAATGAATGAATGAATGAGTGAATGAACAGATGAATGAATGAATGAATGAACGAACGAATGAATGATTGGTTGAATGAATGAATGAATGATTGGACCAGATGAATGATTGATTGAATGAATGAATAAATGAATCAGCAGATGAATGAAAATGAATGAATGGATGAATGAACGAATCAATGAATGAATGAACGAAAATGAATTAATGAGACTGAACGAACGAATGAACAGATGAATGATTGATTAAGATGAATGAATAAATGGATCAACGAATGGATGAAAATGAATGAATGAACGAGTGAACAGAGTGAATGAATGATTGATTCAGATAATTGATTGAATAGACGAATGAATTCACGAATGAATGAATGAATAGACGAACGAATGCATGAATGTATGAATGAATGAGTGAACAGATAGATGAATGATTGATTGAATGAATGAACGAATCAATGAATGAATGAATGAACGAGTGAATGAATGAATGAATGAATGAGAAAGAATGAATAAATGAACGAATGAATGAATGAATGAACAGATGAATGAACCAGATTAATGAATAGATGAATAATTGATTGAATGAACGAATGAATGAACAATTAATGGATAATGAATGAACGAATGAATGATTGATTGGACAAATGAATGAATGAATGGATGAATCGATGAATGAATGAACTTGAATGAATTAATGAATGGTTTGAACGAATGGACAGACGAATGGACGAATGAATGAATGAACGAATGAATGAACGAACAGATAAATGAACAGATGAATGGATAGTTAACGTGTGCATGAATGTGTGGATGAATGATTGAGTGGATAGATGGACGGAATGATTAATTGAATGAATGAACGAATCAATGAATGAATGAACTTGAATGAATGATTGTTTGAATGAACGAATCAATGAATGAATGAACGAATAAATGATCCAATTGAATGAATGAATGATTGATTGAATGAATGAACGAATCATTGAATATGAATGGAACGAATGAGATAATGAATGAACAGACAGATATGAATGAACGAATGAATTAATGAATAAACGAACGGATAGACGAATGAATGAATGAACAAACGAATAAATGGTAGATAGATAGTTGAATGAATAAATGAATAAATGATCAGATGAATAACGAACGAATGAATGAATGATTGAACAGATAAAGCAGATGTATGTGGATAGATGATTGGTGATAAGATGAATGAATGATTAAATGAATGAACGAATCAATGAATGAATGAACCGAATGGATTAATGAATTAACGTGTACATGGATATTATGGATAAATGATTGAATGAATGAATGAACGAACGAATAAATAGACGATGAATGAATGATTAACGTATGCATGAATGTATGAATGAATGATTGAATGAATGAGGTGAATGAATGATTAATTGAATGAATGAACGAATCAATGAATGAATGAATGAATGATTGATTGAATGAACGAAATCAATGAATGAATGAACGAATAAATGATTGATTGAATGAATGAATGATTGATTGAATTAATGAACGAATCAATGAATGAATGAACGAATGAATGTGTGAATGAACGAACGAATGAACGAATGAACGAATGAATTAATGAATAAACGAACGAATGAACGAATGAATGAATGAACAAACGAATAAATGAACAGATGAATATGAACGAATGAATGCGTGGACAAATGATCCGAATGAATGAACGAATGAATGAATGATTGAACGAATGCATGGATGTGTGAATGAATGATTAAATGAATGAATGAATGATTGATTGAATGAATGAACGAATCAATGAATGAATGAACAGATAGATGATTGATTGAATAAATGAATGAATGAATGAACAGATCGATGAATGAATGAACGAATGAATTAATGAATGAACATGAACAGATAGACGAACGAATGAACGAATGAATGAATGAACGAATGAATGAACGAACGAATAAATGAACGAATGAATGAATGGTAACGTATGCTGAATGTATGAATGAATGATTAGATGAATGAATGAATGAATAATTAATTGAATGAATGAACGAATCAATGAATGAATGAACGAATGAATGAACGAATAAATGATTGATTGAATGAATGAATGATTATTGAATGAATGAACGATCAATAAAAGCGAATGAATGAATGAACAAACGAATAAATGAATGAATGAATGAACGAATGAATAAATGAATAAATGATCGAATAGTGAACGAATGAATGAATGATTGGTTGAAGATGCATGGATGTATGAATGAATGATTGAATGAATGAATGAATGAATGATTAGAGATGAATGAATAGACAGATCAATGAATGAATGAATGGATAGACAGATGAATGAATGAATGAATGAATGAACGAATGAATGAATGAATAGTGGAATGAACGAACGAGATAAATGAATGGATGAATGATTGAATGAATGAATGATTGATTGAATGAATGAACAGATCAATGAATGAATGAACGAGATGCATGAATGTATGGAATGAATGATTGAATGAATGAATGAATGAACGAATGAATGAATAAAATGAACGAATGAATGAATGAATTAACGTATGCATGAATGTGTGAATGAATGAATGAATGAATGAATGATTGATTGAATGAATAGACGAATCAATGAATGAATGAACGAATGAATGATTGATTCAGATAAAATGAATGGACAAGATGAACGAATCGATGAATGAATAGTTGATGAATTAATGAATGAACGAACGAATGAACGAACGAATGAACGAATGAATGAATGAACGAATGAATGAACGAACGAATAAATGAACAGATAGTTAGATGAAGATTAGCGTGTGCATGAATCATGAATGAATGATTGAATAGATGAATGATTGATTGGATAAATAGAACGAATCAATGAATGAATGAACCCAGATGAATTAATGAATGAAAAGAATGAACGAATGAATGAATGAATGAATGAATGAACAGACGAATAAATGAATGAATGAATGATTGATTGGAATGATTAACGAATCAATGAATGAATGAACGAATGAATAGAAATGAGATGAATGAATAAATGAATAAAGAATGAATGAATAAATTAACAAATGAACAGATAGATAGATGCAGACGAATGAATATTGAACGAATGAATGATTGATTGAATATGAATGAATAAATGAAATTAACGAATGAATGAAAATAAATATATGAATGAATGAACAGCGATAATGAATGAATGAATGAATAATAATTGAATGAATGAACGATGAATGAATGAATGAATGAATAAATGAATAATAAAGAATAGATGAATAAATTAATAATGAACGAATGAATGAATGAATGCATGAATGAATGAACGAATGAATAGTTATAGATGAATGATTGATTGAATGAATGAATAAATGAATCAACAGATAAGATGAAAATGGATAGATAGTTGAATGAACAAACGAATAATGAATAGACAGATCAATGAATGAATGAACGAATGAATTAATGAATGAATGAATGAACGAATGATTGATTGAATGAATGAATAAATGGATAGACGAATGAATGAGATGGTGAATGAATAAATGAATAAATGATTGATTGAATGATGAATGATTGATTGAACAGATAGATAGTTGGAATGGTGAATGAACAAATGATGAACAGTTGATTGAATGAATGAATGAATGGATAGATGAATTGATTGATTCAGATAGATAGATGCATGATTGATTGAACTTCGAATGGACGGGTTTACTCGTGCTTTTACATTGCTCCTTTAGCACAAATTTAAAATATTATGGTTTTAGGGGCGTACAAATTCAAATTGGTTTCAAATAGTTTGTTTCACTAGTACTTGCCTTCAACAGTGGGTTTGCTTAACAACTTAAATCAACATCATAATCACCATATAACCAGCAAAGATTTTATCACTCTCACTTTTTGGTGTACATACACATTGGACGGAGATATCAAACTTATCTCAAATAATAACAACACAGAGCCGTCTTGAGGAGACCATTTCGAAAAGATTGGATGACTTACGGTCATAAATCATATGCCAGGTCAGCCATGGACACTGTTGCAGGATTGTGAGGCTTCCGCACATTTCATGAATTGATCTTTGGCATACTCGGTTTTTGCTGCGACAGCAAAATCAAAGAATGTACAAAACAAGTGGACGACCTGGACTCGGGGCCATAGAAGACCCTTATTGTGACAGGTCATGGTGAAAAGGACTGTTAATTAATTTAAATTATTCTTCATAATAATTTAGCTGGGTGAAGATGTCCATGATAAGGTGTACTTTTCGTCTTGGGTCACCTGGTAAAAACCACCTAGACCTATTTAGTTAGGTTTGCAATTATTGTTGACAGAGACGAAGCCTGGAGGGCCAAAAAAGTTGAGAGGGCACATCCACATCAATTAAAGAGTTTTTGACAACAGGGTAAGACAGTCGGTGTTACCAAAGCACGCCTTCATTTTGGCATGCACTCCGTGTGGTCGTTACAGAATGGGTTATTATCCTCAAAACTTCGAAACCAAAATCGTCAGGTACACGGAGGATGAGCTTGCTACCTAACATCTAAGTATCCAGGCATCTAAAAAGTTATCCAAATCGTAATAAATTTCTATTATACATCAGTTGTCATCAGAATGTTGCTTTTCTTTCTTTTTTCTCTATTTTTGATTTCTTTATGATGAACAAAATACCTCTGTTAATTCACATAGTACTAAAACATAAACTATTATAAGTTTAGATTCACCTTTGTATTTTTGAACATTCTATATTTACTTTTTGATAAGCAACATGTAGATGTAAGTGTTTATATTTTATATGATTTATTCTTATGGCCCATCACTTGATCTGTTCTGTTTCTTTTTCTTAGTATCCAAATTATTTTTATATGTAATAACTGTTATTGTTTTAATGCTATGACTATTCTAGTATTAAGGTAATATACAAAATAAGTTTAACTGACGTTTGACGTTTTCAGAGCAACTCGTTTTTTTGGTTACGTTCCTTTTTACAATTTCGTCAATTATTTTTTAACTTGTGCAGTTTGTTTACTTTTTATCTTTACAATTGCTGTATTTTTTTACTGTTTAATTTGTTTGCCATTGTTTTCTTACTCTTTGTTGCTACGTATATTGTGTAACTTTTTGTGTGCCGTAATAATTGTTTTGTATGCTGGCGGGTGGTGTTTGAGAGATTGACTGCGCTGGTCCGCAATCGCATTGTTGTTATGTTTTATTTTACATGTATATATATATATCTTATATTTTTATATATATTATATTTATTTGTTTATTAATTTATATTTTTTTAATATGTCCCCAAATATCTGATGACGAACCATATTTTCCATGAATGAATCATGACTTCTGACACCAGTGATAGTTCTAATTTGTTGAGCGATTCTCTTTCTGACTTTCGTCAAAACCCAACACCTGGGACCCTGTGCCATTAAACATCTGTCATCTCAATGCTAAAGTATCACAACCATTTTCTGGTTAAGTGATGGGTTTCCAGACTCAAACGTGCATGCCGTCTTATTTCGGAGGCTACAAACCATCTGCCGTCCACTTTGTACTCCTTTGGTTTTGTTCTTATGGAATGACCACATAGGTAAAGGGGAGGGCGTCATAGTATACCTGAGATCCAATATTCCTATAAAATTTGCTTCGTCTTCCCAAAATTGCTCAACTGGGCGAGTGCCTCTTTCTTGAGGTTACACACTCCAGTGCGAAGCTGGTTTAGCTGTTATTTACTGTCCTCCAAAATGAGACTATTTCACTGACTTTGAGTTGGTTTTAGAATCTTTGGGTTCTGGTATGCACGCTTTGTTATCATGGGAGATTTTAACACCAATCTTTTACCCAAATCGCCCGTGGCGTTAAGCTCCTTCATATCGTCGGTCAAGTTCTTTTACATGTATTGCCTTAAGCCACATCATAACCTCTCCGAGGCCAGAAGATACTTGGCTCGACTTGATCCTGTCATCTAATCATTCCTTGTGTCCTCATGGCCAACATTCAACCCCTGGTTTCTACGCTCCATGACGTAATTTTCGCTGCCTCCTTCAACCTCTAGCCTAAAACTAAGGTACTGTACTTGCGTTCTTTCCATGAAATGAATGTCCGACTGCACATAAGACGCACAGAATATCGAATGGGGATCTGTAATCGAGGACAATATTGATAGTAAGATAAGCACTCAACAATTTAATAAACAGCCTCTTTGATGCCCGTATCACATCAGACCTGTTAAATTAAAGACGTCCGCCAGCCTGGTTGACCGAAGAGGTATCCGCATGGCCATGAGACATGAAGGAAATCGCTCGTTTCGGAATTTAAGTAGACCGTACTGACAGTGGTCCGTTTACAGATTGGCACGGAATCGGTGTAATCGGATGATACGCAATGTAAACATGGGTACTTCCTGAAATATTTAAATCTTCTCTTAGAGTATCAGGTTTCTTGGGACTTTGGGTATCGGTAAGTCATGAATCTCAAATCTCTCAGTTCTGACCAAACTTGGATGATTTAAATCACCATTTCTCCACCACTACTTCTTTAGATCATCTAACGCTTGTGATACCATTTCCCTACTTAGATGGTTTGACGCGACCCTATGTTCAATCGTTAGAATTTTCTCAATTTACTTCCGATGAGATAAAAAAACAATCCTTTCTATTAAATCAAATTGCAGTTGTAGCTAAGCAAGATTGTGCGGCGAATGATTGTTTATCTTGTTCTATTATAACGCTCACCCATTATTAATTTCTCCTTATCAGTTCATTTTCCTTACTCCTGGCGTATAAACTCTTGTTCGTCTACTCCCAAAGTGCCCCAACCCATTACTTCTCACTCATTTATCGACCTATCTATTTTGCTGCTTCCTTTCTAAAGTATTAGAGTCATGTTCATAAACAATTTCAAACTTCATATTCAGCAACAAACTAGATGATCCGTACGATCTAGGTTTAGGCCTGGACATAGTACGACTACTGCCCTGCTCCAAAGTGACTGGCGATATAAGAGCGGCCATGGATAACTTCCTGGTCACAGTTCTGGTACTCATTGATTTCCACGAATGCCTTCAATACAGTCAGTCACGACATTCTCCTTGCAGTCTATCCCATATTATGATTTCGGAGAAGTACTGGATTAGTTTCCTCCTATCTTCCGAAAGGCGCCAACAATCAGTCGTTGCTGATGAACTGTCATCGTGCTGGCTGAATCTCAAGTCTGTGTTCCTCAAGGCGGTATACTTTCTCCACTATTATTTTCGATTTTTTATTAATTTTATACTTCTGATCTCCAATGTGCGTATCATCTGCATCGATGACCTTCAGCTGTGCGCTCACAGATCACCGATAAATTAGATATGATCAACAAAATTAGCAGGACTTAGCTAATAAAGACCTGGTGTGACCGATTTGGGTTTGGCACATTAATAATCTAAGTGTAAGCTATAATTGTTAGCGGTTCACATAATTTGCCCAAAATTGGACTTAATGTAATCCATGCATACATTTGTGACAGTCACACATCCCATTTTAGTGAAACTGTAGGGAACCGCAGGCCTGTATCGACAAGTCACTAAATTGGGACAATGAATAATGGTGTTCAGAAGTCTGGGTGTCCTGCGGTGCTTGCATCGATTTAACAGTTTTGCCCATTCAGACGAAAGTGGCTTGTGGGCCTGATTTTTCCTGTGTATCGACTATGGTGGGCGTGTGCTATCTTGGCCTGAATGCGGATCACCTTAATAAACAAATAGAGCTTCTAAATAACACACATTCCGATTCGTTTTTTAATCTTCTAGTATGGTATCGCGCATCGTTCAACAAGTCAGTTACCTATACGCCAGCGACGCTCATACGAACCCTTACCGCCATATCGTTTCTTGATTCTCCTTGTTCCCAAATCTATATATCTTCCATTTTCAATGCTTATGCGTGTCAACAAAAATCTTCGTGGGCGCATACTCGTCTATCAGTGCCCTGTTCGTCGTTCTGACCATGGTCCTCCTTTTCATTACCAGTCTGTCCTCTTGTGGATGATTGCCTCTAGAAGTCAGAGACGTGGAGGTTTGTGTCTTTTTAAGAGGAGAAGATGAGAGCACTTTGCTTATGAACCCAAGTTTAACTGTTGATCGGATGTGTTTACGGATGTAATGTTCTATTTTGAATGTGTGTGTGTGTGTATATGTGTATGTATATATATATATTTGTTGTTATTTATTAAATATATTTAATACATCAAATGTGAAATGTAAACGTTTATATATGTTTGTGCGTATGTATAAATATATATATTATAGAATTTATTTATTGAAGTATATTTAAGTACTTTCTTTTCTAACACAGATGTTGCCTCCCTACTTTTATCTCTGCATCACCCAGGTTGACTGTGAAAATGCCTTTAGCGTGGTCGCCTATATGTACACTTGTTTTAAAGTTGAATTAATAAATAAATAAATAAATGGTTGAATGAATGATTGATTGATTGATTGGATGAATGAACGAAGATCAGTAAGATGAATGATGAACAATTCAGACGTTGATTGAATAAATGAATGAATGAATGGTTGAATCGATGAATGAATGAACGAATGAATTAATGAATGAACGAACGAATGAACGAACAGATGAACAGATGAATGAATGAACGAATGAATGAACTTGAACAAATAAATGAACGAATGAATGATAGTTAACATGTGCATGAATGTATGAATAGATGATTGAATGAATGAATGAACAATGATTAATTGAATGAATGAACGAATCAGTAAGATGGATAGACGAGATGAATGAATGAATGAACGAATGAATGAACAGATGATGAATGATTAATTGAATGAACGAATCAATGAATGGTAGACGAATAAATGATTGGTGGATAAGATGAATGATTGATTTAATGAACGAATCAATGAATGAATGAACGAATAAATTAATAATGAATATGAACACGAACGAATGAACGAATGAACGAATGAATTAATAATAAACGAACGAATGAACAATAATGGTAGATAACAAACGAATAAATGAATGAATGAATGAACGAATGAATAATAAATGAATAATAATCGAATGAATGAACGAATGAATGAATGATTGAACAGGTATGAATATGGATAATGATTGGATAGATAGATGATTAGTTGAATGAATGAACGAATTAATGAATGAATGGACTTGAATGAATGATTGATTGATAAATGAATGAATGAATGAACAGATGATGAATGAATGAACGAATGAATTCAATGAACAGACAGTGAACGAGACAAGATGAACAATGAATGAACGAACGAATGAATGAACAAACAGATAAATGAACGAATGAATGAATGAATTAACGTATGCATGAATGTATGAATGAATGATTGAATAGATGAATGAATGAATGATTAATTGAATGAATGAACGAAAGATCAATGAATGAATGAACGAATGAATGAATGAATGAACGAATGAATGAACAGATGAATGAATGATTGATTGAATGAACGAATCAATGAATGAATGAATGAATGAATGAATGAACGAATGAATGAACTGAATGAATGGACTGAAGTTAATAAATGAATGAATAATTGATTGAATGAACGAATGAAGAACGAATGAATGAATGAATGAATGAACAGATACATGAATGTATGAATGAATGATTGAATGAATGAATGAATGAACGAATGAATAATAAATGAACAGAATGAATGATGAATTAACGTATGCATGAATGTAATGAATGATTGAATGAATGAATGAATGAATGATTGATTGAATGAATGATTGATTGAACGAATGAATGAGATGATTGATTAGATGAATGAATGAATGATTGAATGAATAAATGAATGAAAGAATGAATGAATGATTAAATGATAATGAATAAATGAATGAACGAATGAATGAATGAGTGAATGAATAAATGAATAAATGATTGATTGAATGAATGATTGATTGGAAAGAATGAATGAATGATTGATTGAATGAATGAATGAACAAATGAATGAACGAATGATTGATTGAATGAATGAATGAATGAATGAATAATTATTGATTGAATGATAATGCATGATTGATTGAATGAATGAATGAATAAATGAATGAACAGATGAATGAATGAGTGAATAGAATAAATGAATAAATGATTGATTGAATGAATGAACGAATCAATGAATGAATGAATGAACGAGTGAATTAATAAATGAACAAAGGAATGAACGAATAAGTTTATGAATGAACGAATGAATGAATAAATGAACGAATGAATGAACAATTAATGAATGAATGGTGAATGAATGAATGAATAAATTAATAAATGAATTAATGAATGAATGAATGAACGAATGAATGAACAGATGAATGATTCATTGAATGAATGAGTAAATGAATCAACGAATGAATGAAAATGAATGAATGAATGAATAACAGAGTGAATGAATGAATAGATGATTGATTGAATAATTGATTGAATGAACGAATGAATGAACGAATGATTGATTGAATGAATGAACGAATAAACGAATAATTGAACGAATGATTGAATGATTGATTGAATGAATGAATAAATGAATGAACAGATGGAATGAAATGAGATAGATGAATGAATGAACAATGCATGATATATAGAATTAATGAATGAATGATTGAATGAACAGTGTATGAATGATTGATTGATGAATGAATGAATGAATGATCAAATGTATGAACAGATCAATGAATGAATGAACAGATGTTAATGAATGAATGAACGAATGAATGAATGATTGATTGAATGAATGATTGAATGATTGAATGAATGATTGAATGAATGACGAACGAATGAATGAATGAATGAACGAATGCAATGAATGATGAATGAATGAATGATTGAATAAACAGATGTATGAATGATTGATTGAATGAATGAATGAATGAATGATGATTGATTAAATGAATGAACGAATAAATGAATGAATGAACGAATAAATTAATGAATGAATGAACGAATGAATGAATGATTGATTGAATGAATGAATGAATGAATGAATGAATGAATGAATGAATGAATGAATGAATGAATGAATGAACGAATAAATGAATGAATGAACGAATGATTAATGAATGAATGAACGAATGAATGAATGAATGAATGAACGAACGAATAAATGAACGAATGAATGAATGAATGAACGTATGCATGAATGTATGAATGAATGATTGAATGAATGAACCAATGAATGAATGAATGAATGAATGAATGAATGAATGAATGAATGAATGAATGAATGAATGAATGAATAAATGAATGAATGAATGAATGAACGAATGAATGAACGAATGAATGATTGATTGAATGAATGAATAAATGAATCAACGAATGAATGAAAATGAATGAATGAATGAATGAACGAACGAATAAATGAATGAACGAATGAATGATTGAATGAATGAATGAATGAATGAATGAATGAATTAATGAATGAATTAATGAATAAATAAATGAATGAATGAATGAATGAACGAATGAATGATTTAATGATTTAATGAATGAATGAATGATTGAATGAATGAATGAATGATTGATTGAATGAATGAATGAATGAATGAATGAATGAATGAATGAATGAATGAATGAATGAATGAATGAATGAATGAATGAATGAATGAACGAATGAATGAATGAATGAACGAATGCATGAATGTATGAATGAATGAATGAATGAATGAATGAATGATTAAATGAATGAATGAATGAATGAATGAATGAATGAATGAATGAATGAATGAATGAATGAATGAATGAACGAATGAATGAATGATTGATTGAATGAAAGAATGAATGATTGAATGAATGAATGATTGATTGAACGAATGAACGAATGAATGAATGAATGAATAAATGAATGAACGAATGAATGAATGAAACGAATGAATGAACGAATGAATGAATGAATGAATAAATGAATGAATGTATGAATGAACGAATGAATGAATGAATGAACGAATGCATGAATGTATGAATGAATGTATGAATGAATGTATAAATGAACGAATGAATGAATTAATGAATAAATAAATAAAAAAATGAATGAATGAATAAATGAACGAATGAATGAATGAATGAATGAATGAATGAACGAATGCATGAATGTATGAATGAATGAATGAATGAATGAATGAATGAATTAATAAATGAATGAATGAATGAATGAATGAATGAATGAATGAATGAAGACGAATAATGAATGAATGAATGAATGAACGAATGAATGAATGAATGAATGAACGAATGAATGGAATAATAAATGAACGAACGATGAATGAATGAATGGAAATGAACGAACGAATAAATGAACGATAATGAATGAATTAACTATGCATAAATGTATGAATGAATGAATGAATGAACGAATGAATGAACGAATGCTTGAATGTATGAATGAATAAATAAATGAATGAATGAATGAATGCATGAAAAAACGAGTGAATAAATAAATGAACAAATTAATGAATGAATGAACGAATGAATGAACGAATGCATGAATGTATGAATGAATGTATGAATGAATGAATGAATAAATGAATGAATGAATAAATTAATTAATGAACGAATGGAATGAACGAATGAATCATTAAATGAATAAATGATTGATTGAATGAATGAATGCATGATTGATTAATGAATGAATGAATAAATGAATGAACGAATGAATGAAATGGAATGAATGAATGAACGAATGAATGAATATGAATGAATAAATGAATGAATGATTGATTGAATGAACAGATGATGAATGAATGAATGAACGAATCATGAATTTGAATTAATGAATGAATAATTGAATTAATGAATGATTGATTGAATGAATGAACGAATCAATGAATGAATAAACTAATGAATGAATGAATGAATGAATGAACGAATGAATGAATGAATGAATGAGGAATGAATAAATGAATAAATGATTGATTGAATGAACGAATGAATGAACGATGAATGAATGAATGAACAGAATGCATGATGTATGAATGAATGATTGAATGAATAATGAATGATTTAATGAATGAATGATTGATTGAATAATGAACGAATCAATGAATGAATGAACGAAAGAATGAATGAATAATGAATGAATGAACGAATGAATGAATAAATGAATGAACGAATGAATGGATCATGGATTTGTTTGTTTTTTGTCCTAGGTATTTTCAAGATTAATTAATTGTTCTTTTTACCTTACAAAAGTCATTGTAACTTGACCAATTTGAAACCTTACCTATAATTATTTCTTGTGTTTGCTCGAATATTATCATTATTAATCAAATGACTTTACGGATTTTTATGTTTATTTTATTTTAAATTCCCGACGTTTCGAACACTTTCCAGCGGCCGTGGTCGGGTGAATGAAATGTCATGCATCTTTTGCCAGTGCTGAAGGGGTTTCAGCTCTGATTTATAATTATTTTATTCTGTACTCTTCGAACTATCAAATGAACTGGTTTTATCTTTAGACCTCGTGGTATTATGTTTTGGGTTTAATTTTTAATTTATTAATTTAAGGGTTCCAACGGTGGTGAACCTAACCATCTTCTCTATGAAATTTGAATGTTTTCTTATTCAATAGCCTCACGGATCTCCTTGGTGGAATCGGTGTTCTTTGGCAGGTTTGTGGTCGATCAAATCTGATGTAATGGTTTGGGTGATTTAAGGTATGGTCACACCTGCGACTTGTTGGGTCTTTCATGTTTAATGTCAGCTATATGCCTCACGAGGTTCTTATTCTCCTTTTTCCAATATAAGAGGCCGCAGTCAAATCTAAGCTTGTACCTCCTGGATCTTGTAGAGGAATACCTTACTGACGGTGGTAGGAATTGACCAATCTTCTTTGGACTTAAATAAGTTTTGATTGAAGCCCTTCAAAATGTAGTAATCTTGTTAGTTACGCCTCTCACAAAGGTAACAGCAGGTACTCGCTCCATTGTGGCTGCCTTCACTCGATCACTGTAACGCTGCCGTGGCACAAACATTGTCTCGCATTCTTGCTTTACATGGTGTAGCTCAGCCGCCAGGTGTTCATCATCACAGATCCTCGTGCTCTCTGAAACAGATTTGCCCACGTACTAACTGGGATGGATGGTGGTGTAAATTACCGTTCAAATATTTATTTGATGGGTTTTTCCTATACAGTATGGCTCCAAGGTGTTATCAGGATTGCAAATAATTAAAACATCAGAAAAGCTAAAAAATATTATTTCTAACTCCATAGTAAATGTAAAATAAACACGATAAAATCCGTAAAGTCATTTTATTTAATAAACCATTACCTGTTTTTCAACCTGGACATTGGCTAAATTACCAAAATACTCTTGGTGGAGCCATTTCAATTAAAAGAAGAAGAAGAAAAAAAAGTCTTACAATGAAAACACAACCCGATCACGACCAATATCTGGACACGAAATGATGAAACAATAGAGACAGCACAAACTAATTCAAAAGACCTCCAAGTCATTTGTGGGTTAGTGAAGCCATTGTTAACTGAAGGAAGGTTTAACGTAATTAAATATTGATCAGGTAAATATTATTTGTTTAGGTCTTAGTCGTACTGATATTGTTTACGCATAATGTCGGTTTATTTATTCAAAAATAAGTTAGTTGACCTGCAATGGCTACTGCAGTTTATGGAAACTATGTATTTTTTGTAATTCAAACGAATAACTGTTTAAAAAACATCTGAAAAGAACAAAAACATTTCTTAATTTTTGTGTTGACGTGATTGCTTTGCTTTATATTATTCTAGCGGTACACGATTTTGTGTTTTTACAATTTAATTTTTGTTTACTATTACACATGGAAATTAAATATAAACGTCTATAAGACTTATTTCCAGTTTAAGCTGTCGTTTAAGTTTGAATTTAATGTTATTTCCTAGTTTAAAGTTAACTTGAAGCTTGCTAAGTTGAACGTCCTGTAAGCTGTACAGTGTAAGTGACCTTTCCTCGTTTATCTAACAAGTTTCATACGCGACAGTTATACGGCTTAGCATACTAGAAGATAAAGCAGCGCTTCGGTTTCATAATTAATATCCATATCGTCACAAACAGAATCTTATTGTTAACTATGATATATTTCATACTTCAATTACTTAATCGAATGCTGTACATGATAAATAATACAGTTTTAAGGATTTTATCGGATTTAATAACTTTACGGTACCGTGACCATGGACCCTTGGAATCTTTGAAACCATCATCAGCCTGTGTTAGTCTACTGCTGGACATAGGCCTCTATTGAAGCACGCGTTCTCCATTAAGGGGTTTATGTATCCCACAACGCTAAGCTATACGGGTTAGTGGGTAGACCGACTTTGTACATGCCCATCCAACGCCCAATTGTAGAAAAAGTTAGATGATTCATTCATCTTACTTTCGAATAATTAGTCAACAAATTATCCTAACCAACAAGAAAACAACCATAACACAATTTGTTTTACCGCTGGATGCAGTACATTCCGGTTATTTAAAGGGCCATCACCGTAGACTCGGAACGGTTTGAAACGTCCGGATAATTTTAAAACAAATGGCCTAAACATTGTAAAATCTACAAAACATTATTTATCATGATACATTTATCTTCGCTATTATAAAAAAAAATAATTGCTATAAGAAATATTTTAACATAAACTTTAGCTCAACATGCGCATTTGACGCTCTGTTTAGTTGAGGAGGTTAAACATTTTGGGTGATATTTATTACTGTAATGTAATAACATAATGTAGAAGATACGCATCATCCTTGTTTTTGTTTGTTGTTTATTTGAAACATATTTTTGTAAAACAAAACAATTATCAGTATTAGGATAAAGAAACCTTCAGCTGACGTGAAGCACAAACAGTGTAAGGAGTCTGCGGTAAATAAAGGAAAGAAGGAGTTATGTCTTGTATTATACTTGTAATGACATTTGATAATTATGGCGAATCTAGGCAACAATAACTATAAAACCTTATGTTATAAAAAAATTTAATTTAATTTCATAATCAGCAAATTTGCGAGAAATTAAATATTCATATAGATTATGTTGAGATACAGTACGCAAAAACACCCGACAGCTTTCTACGGTCAGATAGCAAGCCACAAATCCCGGCTTTGGATAATTAGTTGGTCTGCCTTTTGATTAACTTTTCGCGCGTAAATTCATAGAGAATAATTTTAAAGGCGGTGGGTTTTAATTTGATTTAAATGAATAACTCATCTTGTTTAAGTACCTCTTGACTTCGGTCACCTTGATTAACCCTAACAATTTTTGCAAAAACTGTGGTTTTACTTAAAAGAATGTTTAAGTTTAAACCAAGCGAGCCATATGATGGAACATCCCGTGTATCTAGTAAATACGTTAAATACGATGAGTTTCAGACTGAATCATGGTACTGTATTATCTTGCGGCAAAAATAGACACCGTTGGTTATAGGTTGTACCATCCCAGAAGTGGCGATGGCTATGGTCCGTGGGCCTTGGGCTGTGGGCCGTGGGCTGTGGGCGGTGGGCCGATTACCCTGTTGTCTATAATAGGTACATGACATATAAAGAATAGGCAGAATAGAAGTATGAATCATGATGATTATGAAATATGGCCCTAGAAAAAAGCAGATCGTAACCCGACGCAATATCGGAATGATTCCAACCAAAATGTATTAAAACTCTAAAAACCTTATGAATAATTCAGCGAGTGACCGCTTACACCCACACCTAATATAATCGAAGTGTTAACTGATTTTGTACACATTTTATGGAACTTTTCAGAAAGACAAATGGATGCATTTGAAATTTTTGTTTATTCTTATTACTTAGCAGATTAATGCTTGCTGTGTTTTAATCTTTAGTTTGATATGAGGCCTTCAAAATGTGTATTTAATTTTATTATATAAATATATATATTAAATAACATCATTTTACATATTTTAAAGACTACTCTATTAACATTAATTAATATGAAATGAAAAAAAATAAGATCATTATAAATTATTATTATATATACTATATTATTATTATTTTATAAATAATAAATACTTTTTATAGAAATGATTTTACAGGAACTTAAATAAGTAACAACGTGCTCTCCGTATAAATTGTTCACGTTTCTGCCACGCATATCTATTGACAACTTTATGTTCGTGGATGACGAATTTTTTAATCTATACTTCTATTAGAACTTAAACTGTATTATTTTAAATAAGCTTTGAATGTCCCTGATTGCAATTTTGAAAAGTTTTAATATTAAAATGCTAAAATCTATAATATAAAAAGAGTAAAACACTGCCTCCGTAGCCTAGTGATGAAAGTAAGATGATTCATTCGTCGGAAGGGCATGTAAAAATGTCGGTCCACCCACCAACCCGCATTGGAACAGTATGGTGGGATACGGTCCAAAACTTCCTAACGGATAGAGTTGTATTAGGGGGGGCCTATGTGCGGCTGTGGACTATCACAGGCTGATAATGAAGACGATGATAAAACAAAATCGGAGCAACAAGGCAACATATATACAAAAAAAACTTACCCTTCAAATTGAGTACCTCCTCTTTTCGAAAAGTCTGGCAAAAATATCAAAAAGACATGACTCGGCAGAACTTGTTACATGTTTTTCTCTTAAGCCGTGTATCAGTTGGTGAGCTTTAAATAAAACTTTTTAACTATGAAGATTACAGAATGTATGACGCAAATACTGCAAATAACGATGGTAGATCTCTTTTTTACAGGGGACCAACTGGCTGGGTACCACCACGGTGCCTATTTCTACCCCAGAGCAGTAGTGTGAAAACACTACGCGTTCCGTAAAGCATCATAGCCAGCTATTTACTAGCTATCGAGACTTAAAATCCTATGTGACCGTTAGGCAGCGTGTTGGTGATACCATGTCGATGTCTTCGGCTCGTAACACTCATCCGACTTTCGTCTGTCGCGTAGGCAATAAAAAATACATTTAAATATACTTAAAAATTGTACAAAAGCGAGTTTTTACAAAGCAGCTTTTAAAAACAATACTGCTAAAACAATACTCAATTAACACATTAATTTTCTTTATAATTTTCTAACAAATACATTATATCCTAAGGCCAACGAAACACAAAACCATACTGTACGCCTAATCACACCCAATTTCCGGCTCCTAAATGAAGTAATAATGGAAGAGCAAACTATTTGCGCAGACCCCCATTATTTGTGAACCAACAGCGCCATTGTTAACTTAGAAAAGGTTTAACGTAATTAAACATCAAACGGGAAATATTCCCTTGTCTTAGTAGTACGGACAATATTAACAATACAACAAAACGTTTGATAAAGTTCTAAAATGCACATTTAAAAATAAAACCAATAAAAGTGGATCAACGTACTTATGCAATATAAATAAAACTTCAATAAATAACAAGAAAAATATTAACAAAAATGTTATCTGTCCCTTTTGGATATGGCGTTTGAAGAAAATTACACTAACAATAGAAAAAAAAAAAAAACAAAAGTATGATGTTGATCTCCTAATGCCCAAAAGGGATAACTGTAAAAACCGTAGAATGCGCATATTTAAACACTTGGCAATTGGGGCAAAATTTGCACAAACACAAAATAAAAGTTTATTACGGATCTTTAAAAAAATGAGCTCCTGTCAAATAGTAGTTACGTTAACTTATCATGAAGTGGTTTTATATATTAATAAACATATATATTTACAATACAATAACACTTAAAGACGTCTCAAAACGTATTCCAAGCATTGTGAAATTAAATTACCTAACTTTTGTTATCTGTGGAAGGAACACCACTTGAGGTATTGACATCGGATCCAGACGTAGCTATCTTTTCATTACAATTTGTCGCGCTTACATTAATTTGACATGCGCATGTTTCTCCTAGTTCTTCCGTAGCACGAGTTAGTGTAATAAACTTTCACAACGGTTTTCTATATCTTCTTTACATAACCTTGGTTAGCTCTTTGTATTGAATCTTACAATCATAACACATGTTTTAGTATGTTTTGTTAGCTATTTAAAAAATTGAACAAATTTTACAGTTTTATTTTCAGCAATGATCTTTCTTCAAAACTTTAATTCTCATTTCAACCCTTTCAAACACTTTTATAAAAAAAGTTGCATATGTTTATACTTGGAATATATTCTTATTATATATTAAATTTAATTAACATCCAGTCAGCCTTTAGGACGGTAAAGATGATTTTTGAAGGACAGACAGACACAAGTTACTTTCGTTCCTATAAAAATTTGTACGGAAGTATTAATGATAAAATATAACCTTTCTAGGTTCCTTAAATCCTATTAAAATACTTTGCTTTTTAGAAGATAATAAAACTACCTGATATAGTGTGCGTATTGTTTTTAACTTTTGCATATTAATAAAAAATAATTAATTTACATAAAGAATATGAAAACTTACATTTTTCTAAACATTTTCGATCAATACTATTTTAAGGGCGTCCTAAAATATAAAAGCTACTACGCAAGACTGAAACTTTGCCGCTCTCTTATGAGTGTTCACATATTTATAATATTCGCAATAAAGGATCTTCAAAAGCCATTATCAGGGACGTGACGACACACTTGAAGCAAAGCTTTTGTCTTGGATCAAATCCTTAGGACAACAACTCGCATAATGTCAAGCGCTTTCATCGTGTATTCAATTTATTCATCGATATCACCGAGTTTTTTTTTTATCTAAGTGTGTTTGTTATATTCAAATTTATATTAAATATATATATAAATATGTTTTATGTTGCAAGCTCACTGCACGCAAATATCTTAAATAAGATGTCTATTAACTTGTAAATAGTTGTATTTGAAAAAAAATTGGTAGGTTTAGGTCATTGCGTTTTATTTTATTTAATTATTAATTTTTTATTTAGTTCACCAACAATGGATACACTTAATACAAACACATAAATATGGAGTAATACAAATTAGTATTCTTAAATGTACAATCGATTACTATAAAAATGTCAATGCTTGATTAATATCAATGTCAGTCTAGTTTTTTGTCAAAGTTTTTAATCGTTAGTCAAAGTTAACTTTTAAACAAACGTATTATTTAAACTTAGTAATATACACGGTAACTTGCGTTATTTGCCAGATGAATTCATTACGAAGCTTATCCGACAGGGACAGTCCGAGCATAGCGTCTTCTATAGCACGTTGAGTTACGGCAAACTTGTGGACCAGTCCGATAGTCAGAGGCCCCATTTCTGCCCCGTTGGTCACCACGGGGAGTACAGAATAATGATACGAATCAACTGTTCGTCGACCCACGACCAGATGGGATGGCGATCTCCTGCATGCCAGTTCCAAGTTACAAGCAGTAGCAGGGATCGGTCGTCTGACAAGCGCTGAATAAGATGATGATGATGATGATAAAATACAAACGTATTGAGAGATATTTAAAGACTCCAGATAACTTTAGCGTATGTGGTAATATCATTTACTTTATTTCGCTGCGCTTCAGTAATTAAAATAGTAAAGGCTGTTTCATAATAATGAGAAATACAAATTAATAAAAATGAAGCGTCTGTTTGTAAAAATCAAAATAACCGTTATTAAATGATTAAATGGTAACCAACTACCAACCGATACAGATAACAAAATAACATGTATTTAAATTCTTTTTTGTCTGTTTTTTTTTTGTTTTGAAATTTCTAGAATGGCTAGTCCGATTTTGAACGATTTTCACTGGAAAATAGCTTATTTTAACTATAGTAATTTAGCTACTAAAATATTTCGTTTTTAAATATTGCCTTTCCTGAATCGTTTCTTTCCCTAAGATTGGGTAAAGTTTGAGACACTTTAAAATTTTAACTTTAAATTAAATGCTTACTCTGAAAAAATGTTTCTACCTTATATAGTTAACATCGGTTGATGATCGGTTGAAAATACCGCTCTGTTAATAAAACCTTACCTGGTGAACAATGTTTATATGATATGTTTTAAATTAACTCCATTACATGATTTTTTCTAAAACATTCAAAGTGGTGAAAAATCACAAAGACAAAAGTCAAATTATTTATCGGCTAAAAGTCAAATTATGGCCCAATATATAAACACAGATACCCATAAATACGTATTCAAAAGTGTATCTGTATGAACATTAAATTTTCGTGTCATTTAATCGAACAAGCCTACATCTACCATAATTCATCATTGCAATTGAACAATTCATTACTTGAATATACGACCAGTTTTGTTGTGAAATGAATAAAACAGAATGGTTTATTTTGAATGATCCTCGATGTTGTACTGCCCGATGTCGTTAATCTACATATCAAATTTTATATATTTGTCGTTATTTTTTTATAGGCAGTTAAATGATTTTGCCAGAAAGAAAGACATTGAAAAATAATTATAAATATGTAGGATATTAGGTGAAGGGTTAAAACAACATCTTCGTAACCTTTTATTTTTATCTTGGGGAACTGCCTACAATCCCGTCCTCATGAGGCAAAAAACGGTTATCATCCACTCACAGCTAAAAAGCGTTGTTTCTTCCTGACGCATTGGGTGGAGTACAGAACGATCACTCTACTGCAATCCCACCCTTGTGAGGCAGTTCCATCTCGGCCCTAGGTCATCTCTATTTCAAAAAGTTTGTAATCAGTTTAACGTAATGGGTTACCCGATGTCCCGCAAACAAGAAGCCATGGCGGGGGATCCAACCAACTACGGACTCCCCCAACCTCACCAACCGGTGGGCCCAACAAGCATTTAAAGTAAGTGAGGGAATGGAAAAGCCGAACCCAGAATCCCATTGGCCAGCGGGTGGGATAGGTTCAAACAACTCCAGGCCAAGGTTTAAATACCCCAGAATTGCCAAATAAGGGAGCCTAAACCGTGAAATAAGTCCAAACTTGACAAACCTTTGGTGCTATAATGAATGAAACAATAGGAGGTGAACATTATATAGCAGAAACACGTTTTGTTCTACACATCATCAAATCAATGTTCTGATATGATATAAAAAATAAGGTTAATATACTTTAAACTTCTTTTAGAACATTCCCATACTTTGGATTAGACAAAATTAAGGCACACTCACACTTACAAAGCTGATTATAAAAGGCCAAAAATTAATCAAAACCTAATATTAAAATTTATAACATGCGTTAAATGTCAGGTAATTTTTTATTAAAATGGAACCAAATCTTACAAAGGTGTTTTGTTTGATTAAGACAGCCAAATCAAGAATAAATTTCTTAAGAAATCTAACACAAGGCCTTATTTGAATTAAAAGACAAAATGTCAAGTGCGGAACTTACTAAAGCATTAAATGGTCCTTCCATTCAAGTGTGTCCTATTCATGGTTTGATGAATGCGATATTCTAATAGTTTAAACAAACTCACAGGCGTCATCCTTATCGTATTTGTTTCTTAGCTTTAAGCCGGAACATGTAAAGGCCAGAAATATTGAGCACGTAAATAATTCAAATGCTGGGTTTGTTGGCTATAAAGTGTTTCGACGTGCTATAAAGGCTTTTTTAAATAAGAAATCCCTGTTCCCTTCGGCTAACGAAATTTCGATGGCGTACACGCGACCTTCATGCCATGATTAAGGGAACAAATTGGCATACAGGTCTTTAAGTGCTTGAGCCTAGTCTTCTAGAGACAGGTCGACAAAGAATAGACCAAGACAATTTGTTACATTAAATCTTGGGCTGATAGAATACGAGGTCATGCTGGTCCTTAAAGCCTATGCACCATTGGATTACCTATAAGGTCATAAGGCATATCTTTCACCATAGATGAGATGAACGGTTAAGTTCTTATGGGTATTTAACGTTTGACCGACTTTAAACCTAATTTCTATTTCTTTTTGTCTATTCTGTAGACAGGAGTTTCCCTTCGCCTTATTAATAATTTTTGTCTGTTAGCTGACCCCTCCTAATAGTGACCTTCATTGTTTACGATTTCTATTTTTCAAAAAACTTTTGGAAAATAAATTGAAATTTTAAATAAAGCAATTTATGACCAACTAAAACAAAAAATTTAAATCATTTTCTTTTTTTTTATATTATTTGTCTCTTTGTTATTAGTAATATTAGTTGTAGGTCATCTAGCACCATCATGTACAATCTCAATATATGCAAAGTATTTATAACTCTAAATACTTTGGGATAAATTAAGTACGAAACGAAACAGAATTAAATTTTCAATAGTCAAGATAATTCATCACTTTGTTTTCAAATTCGCTGTATTAAATCAATACCCACTCGGGCTTTGTTACAGAAACTGTTTAACCGTCAAAATAATAGATATTAAAAGATGATTGTTCCTTAGGCTATTTATATTCTTATTGAAATCATTTCTCAACGATAATTATTTTGTACAGTATGACGATACGACTATGTCAAGTTTTGATAGTACGACATATGTTAAGTTTGAACAGATTACATGAGAAATTTGAAAGTTCTTCGCTACTCATATTATCAGTCCAAAAAAGTACTTTATTTTACTAAGGAATATTGTTTGTTTTAAAAGATTTGTGAAAATTTTCATGATTTTCGCAAATTCAAAGCTATTTAAATAATTATTGAATCGTAGAACATTTACAAGGTTTTAGAACAGAAACAAGTAAGGAATATTTTATTATTATTTAATATTTTTTAAAATTATGTAAAGACAAATTTAGGGTGATATTTAGCTTTTAAAAGTATTGTCGTTATATGTTTTTAAGATATACATCTAACAATCTGCTAAGCACGAAACACATAGTTAAATTGAACTTTGCAGCGTCGCTTACAATGTTCATCGAGACAAGTGGGAACAAAACCGAAACAATGTCTCTGAAGTACGAACTTTCAGCATTCGGTTTCAGTTATGAACCTCCGCATGCGGATAAATACCTACGTTGAAATGTCATAATTCTGGCTGCCATTTTTGTAAGTAAAAGGTCTTGTTTAATGTCAAATAGCGTCACTGCAGAAAGCAACCGATCATTACCAACGTTAAATAAAGTAGAATATGACAAACATTTTAATAAACCAATAACAAGATCTAATACTTAAACAAAAACAATCAAAATAAAAATGAGAACACGTGAAATACGAAAATAATCCTCAATAATAAATTGGAGTTTATAATTGAATAACGGCGATTTCATAGAGGACCTTTTTACCGTGGGTAAATGCCTACGCATACCCGACTCAGGGCAAAGACGAAGTTTGTCGAACTCGCACCGACTAAAACCACCACCTTGTTCCTTTTGGCGCTTAACATCGCGGTCTTCGCGACCAGAACCAGCGCTGGCACTGCCAAGCAGCCCCATCTCGGCTCTACGGCCATTTGTTCCCTCTGGGCGCGTTGGAACAACGCGCTCTTCGTCTCGTCCTGTGGTCAGGTAACAGACTCCCCGAGACTGTTAATCCGGGCTATAGGGCCAGGGTTCCCCAGACCACGCGGGTGGCGACTCCCCAGCCCCTGGGCGGTTCGGATGTTAAGCTCCGCCGGTAGCTCCACTTCGGCCCAGAAGGAAAGATCGACAACACCATGCTGAATGTCCCTTCCCCGAGGCCCTACACCCACTCGGTGCAGTCCCGATGAGTCGCGGAGGATAGGAGGGCCAACGAACACCAAAACTCCTAATCCGCGACTCCTCCTTAGCGCAGAGGCCAGGGATGGCAGCGCGTCTACCTCCTCTTCCCCGTCCCTGCTGGAGCCAGCCGGAACAGCCCTTCACGGCCGGCCCTAACGCCACAGGCGCCGGTTCCTCTTAGCTCCCCACCCTTCCGACAAAGCGAGAACCTGTTCTATATAAGGACCTAATATAAGTAAGTTTTGCTCAGGTCAAAGTCATAAGAGGATTGTGTTTACGTACCGATTATGCGTATCATAGCGTTGATATATGTTCAAGATGCGTTATTTTTTAATTTAGCGAAAAAACTGGAATATTGGTTTTATGCTTACATTTCACAATTGATATATATTTTTTAAATGCATACGAAAAAGCAGACGAGCGGCCGGGCCACTCGATAGAAAGTGGTCACAACGTTTGGCATTGGTTATACAGAGATATCACCGCGATGCCTAACGTGATACGCTGGATGTCTCGTTAACCAATAAATACGCGTGCTTGGCAACCTTCAAACCGGAACACTGTAGTGTTTCACGCTATTAAGCGACGAAATAAGCACCGTTATTATTTTTTCAAAAATTCACGTGTAATTAAAATAATTTGTGTACTTTATATATTTTCTATAAATTTTTATAACATTTAATCCAAAACCTATATTGCTCCAATAATTTGTCATTGTAAATTGCGCAATATATTACCTTTAACACGATGGTTTTGTCATGATATCAATAAAACAAGTTGGAATTATGGAAGTGATTCCTATCGTATTCATAGACTTTTTCAGTTTGATTTTTAAAACTATTACTGAAAAGATTTTCTATATATTGATAATGCTGCTGTGGACTAAGTAAAAGGTGTGGCTTTAGAAACCGGAGGTCGTGAATCGAATCCTGTGGACTCTACAAATTTACGTTGCTGTTTCTGTTACTAGCTCTACTAGTTAGTTCCTATACGACTAGGCTACGAGGCAGTCGTAGATAGTAAGCATAAACTTAAAATCATGTACAACTTTTGAATATTTTTAAAAATAAACGAATGGCGAAATAAAAAGTAGCTACAAATTAAAATATATCCTTGCCCCTTACGATAAACAAGTTGTGTACGCGATCATCAGGCCGTTCATTATGCGAGTTGTTGTTTTAAGGACTTCGATTCAAGACAAAGCACCTCAAGTGTGTCGTCACGTTTATGTTAATGGCCTTGAAGATTCATTGAATATTACAAAATAGTAAACAGTCTTCCAGTTTGCATGCGTCAGAAGGCAAGACATCAAAAATGTTTTGAGTAATTTCTCTTATATACAAATGTGAATTCCTACTTCTTATGATTACTTGGTATTGGAAAACTGGACTGGATTTAATATTAATTTATTTATCCGAGTTCATTACGTTTTGGTGAAAAACATGGGTTCGCATCACTGACATGATTATGATTGGAACCTCAGCAGAGTCTTGTTGTGCAGTCAATTTTTTTCTGGTATTAAATTACATTTGCATTATCGAGATTCTTGTAACTACCTAAATATGACGTCTGACACGCTATGTATTTTTATATCTAACGTGTTAAGTGTACTGTTTGTATGTTTATATAACTAATGTTTAAGTTGTCTTAAATCTAAATCTGATGCTCTTATAAATATTATGAGCAAGAAATTTGTAGGTATCTAGGAGAATGAAAACTAAAGGAAACTAGGTGTACACGCGTAAATATACTTTTGGGTTGTTCCGTCATGTTTTAAGTGGTTCGATGTTAAAGTGTTAAATAAACCGATATGTGTAACTCAGTAGAAATTATTAACTACTGCTTGAAGTTCATTAAATATAATAACGAACTGACCATTAAACTTTGAACTTAGAAACAGAAGACCAACAAGTCGCAGTGTTGACCATACATTAAATCACCCAAACCATTACATCAGATTTGATCGACAAATCCTCCTAAAGAACAAGATTCTAAAGGATGATCCGTAGGCTATTGAGATTAAAAACATCAAATTTCAATAGAGAAGATGGTTGGGTTCTACCACCTGCTTGGATCCCATAATTAATAAATTAAAATTTAAACCAAGCATAATACCACCCCGCTCACAGATAAAATCAGTTCATTTTGCATAGGTCGATTACAGATTAAAAATAATTAATAAAAATAGATCTGAAACCCCTCGCACTCAAAGAAGACGCATGACATCTCAGTCTACCCGTGACCACGGCCGCTAGAAAGTGTTCGAAACGTCAGGAATTTAAAATTAAAATAAACGCGATAAAATCCGTAAATAATTTATAAATAATTACATACATCTAGGTTTTATAATTGATATATATTTGGTAATTTTAATAAAAAACCTAAATCAATTAAAAATACATTATAATATTAACTGCTTATTAGTATTCAGTTTTTTTAATTGTACCTACCCTGTACATGAATGTAAGTCGATCAAAGATAATCAATAGTTCCTAACATAAAATCATAATGTAACCTTGGATCATAGCTATGAATACTAAATATATGAGTTATAATACATGCGTTATTAACACAAAAACTACTTTCAAGGTTAATACACAAATTTCACTACAAATCAGAAATAATTGCTATATCAAATTAATGGCGTCAAATTATAACGGGAAGATGGCCATCTGGCTCGACATCAATAGCCCGTCTCCGAGCGGGTTCCTTCAACGGATAACAAAGCTAATTAATTTGATTTCGGAGCGCTCGAAATACGCCGATATCCCGTTTTCAATCAAACTAAAATCGTGATCTAGCTGCACGAATTATTAATATTTCATCGGTTCTAATATGGAACTGTAATTATATTTATGCTTTATTCGTTAGAGTAGAAAGTATCGTTTTTATCAGATGATCGTCCCGATTTTCTATTCGGTGCGTACGATAAATTAAAAGAGTTAACGAGGTTTGCTCTTCATATGCACCCTAAATGTATATAGTTTTAAATAATATCAGTTTGTATTTAAAAGTGCTATTTTTAATGTGTTTTCTGTAAAATATCTAACAGCGAGTTAAATCACCATTAGTTGTGTTTTTATTAAACTGCTCTGTGATCAAGCGTTATAGCCTTTACAGTTTAAAACAAAGCGGTACATTCATTTCTTTAATAAATATAAGCGCAAATTACATATTCCATAATACATAAAGATAAGATATTCCCTTATAGTGCGTGATGCCATAACAGAGATGAATGTGTCACATTCAACAAGAAGACACTCTTCGAAATGACGTATACATAGATATTAATTAGGAACCGTAGTCTGCTTTTGTCTCGTAATACGCTTATCTTTCTTCCTGTCGTATGAACTTGTGGATAAGAGGGAGATAACTTCACTGTGCATCTTAAGGAATTAAAAGTGGCAAATGCATTTAATTTAAAATCAAAGTTATAACTAAGAGATTTCTGTTTACTATTTTATTAATATTTTTTTATTAAAATTATATATTAAAATGAATTTAGTGAAGCTAGTTATTTTTAAAATTGTATATTAATTTTAAAAGACTAACTTCACCTAAAATTCAATTATTCTATATATGAAGATAAAATTTTTATCTTAACTATTATTATTGTAAACTAAATTATTTAGCTTAATTTACATATTTAATTCTACCATTTTATATTTAAAAAAAACCAACCTAAATTATTTGTGACAATTGAGTTGACATTTTATTGTTGGTTCTTGCTAAACAAACTAAAAATGAATTAGAACACTCATAATGGCTTTTTTTATTTTAGTATTACTAACAATTAATTTAATTGTCTTGTTCCATTAGCCGTAAATTGGTAAAAGTCACATTTCGTTTGTCATTATTATTTCGTGGTGATATTTTGATCTCTTTATAAAGCCACCAACAGATCATATAGCCTGCTTACATAATTTTAATCACATACATCCACAGTCTGTATTAGTCCATACTGGACTAGGCCTTCCCTAAGCACGCTCCTTTTTAATGGAAAAGGGTGCATTAGTAAACAGTGGACTACAGGGAGATAATGAAATAAATAAAACTAAGTTGATTGTAACTTAAGAATAGAGCATTACTAAAATTAATTTTAAAGTTTTAACATTTAATGTTAGCTTTGTGTAAATTTGCAGTTGTAATAAAATGTAACCTATATTGCATGATATCTAAGATTACAAATATGAATACTATGTATATACTATAGATGTACAAATCCATTTTAATTTTCTATAAATATTAAAAGAACGAATGGAGAATTTTAAACGTACCTAATATTAGATAACTTCAGCGGTAAGTCTTAATATCATTTGCATTGAGCGCCTTCAATGGAGGTGTTTTAGAGCTGCGATCTACTAATGTGTATTTAATAAAATAGTTATGTATATTGTTTGATATTAAACTATCTATATATAATTATCATTCTTCATTTTTTTATATACAGAATATTAAAATGAGACTCATGTTTGTAATTAAAATATTATCAAATACACTCTAATTGATTACTTCCTTCTTTTTGGTAAGTCAGTCAAAAAATTATTTAAAGTAATCAGCAAATCAGATTTGACTTACAATATTATACTAATATATCCAACTTACCATGTATTACAAATTATATATATCTAAAAATAAATTTATCCTATCGTTGTGTACTTCAAAAAGCACATGAATAGAGGAATAGAATAGAACGTCTATCGACGTTTTCGTTTCCTTTGAGCGTTGTATTTGTTAGTATTAAAAGCATTTTGAAGCAGACAAAGTTCAAATTGATCATACTTTGTATTGTTCCTGCTATCAAAGCCATTTAATATAAAGAAAATCCTAAACTAATGTTTATACAAAATGAAGCTAAACACAATTATATATCTTATCTTTAAGATGATTTTTGTAATAATTATTTAAATTGTTGCACATTAACATGTCATATTATTACCAACACAAAACTATTAATCCAGTTTTCCACATTATACAATAAATAGTAATTATTCAAACACTGACTACAAAATCTTTTTGCTAGCAGCCGATCTGATTTAGCCACACATTTTGTGAGTTATTTTGACAAAACATAGATGTCATACTCACAGTTCAATTTACAGATGCAAGTAAGAAACTCCTATAAAGGACGGAACATACGACGATGAGAATCAGGCTGATGCCTCGCCAGTTTTTGTAATGTTATGGGTGACACTGATGATGACTTATGCTTAATGTATTATCTTTTTTCTTAGAGTATTATGTAACAATACCATTCTTCGCGATGCCAAAGATTTGTAATGCTGGACTCGAACCGACAAAAAGTTGTTGTTTTCTGACGGTCAAGGGTTTTAAGAGAGTTCGGCAAGCCTCTGAAACCCATCATTGATCGCCGCAGAAGCAGCCCCGTCTCAGGCCTAGAGCCAACTCCGACTAATTGTGATTTAAAATTCTTCCTTCGTTTTACCTTATATAGCAAGTCACCAGAGTCCTCCGAATGGAGATGTGGTCCAGAGAAGATGGGGATCTAACCATCTTTTCTATTAAAATTTGGGAGTTTCCTAATCTCAGTTGCCTCAAAGATCATCCTTGGTAGATCAATCGACGTTCTTTAGCAAGAATGGTGTGGTAGATCAAATCGGTTGTAATGATTGTGGTGATGTAAAATATAATAACACATCGAAACGTCGACAGTTTAAATATAAATAGAAGCGGAACATCGGTTCAAAGTCTATTAATTTCATAATATATTTAGTGTGATAGTTCCCCTTTTTACAGGGGACCGTCTGGGTGGGTACACCAACGGTGCCTATTTCTACCGCAAAGCAGTAGTGTGAAAACACTACGTATGAAGGGCACCGTAGCCAGCGTATTTACTGCGTCGGTGACCACTTTCCACCAGGTGGCCCGTCTGCTCGTCTGCCTGTACAGGCGATAAAAAGGAGTTTATATATATGTATAGATATAAACAGAATAAAGGAAAACTAACAAACGATTTTCGGTCGGATAGGAACCTCCTTTCCAGACAGAAGCTGACAGAAAGAGCAAAATATTTGTGTATGCGATCATTAATGTGAAACAGCGCAGTTAGCCTCCGGATCGACAGGACAAGCCCGCTCGATCCTCCCTGCTACCTGCGCCGTCCACTTGGCCCACCGTGGCCACGCCCTCCCCGACGCCGTCAAGGGCAGAAGAAGGAAGACCGCCGTGCGTAGTGAAGCGTACATCGTGCAGTGTTAGTGTCGGTGTTGCCGGAAGCTTCAGTGTCGACGCGCTAGGCGTACGCGCCCTGAGCGTGAGATAGCTGAGCCGCCGGGTGAGTCGCCTCGATTTTTGTCTTTTCACTCAATTTTCTTTCTTTACAGCGTCCGCATGTCCTTCTGTTGAGATGTAGGGACCCATTTAACTTTAGTCTGCTCACTAAGCCACGTCACTCGTGATTTTAATTAAATTACACGCCACCACTCACGTGGTATTTATTAGAGTCAATTTAACGTCGCTTGCGCTAGGCGCAGCGGTAGTGTATACCCGCTGCTGCCTCTGACACCTGACGTAATTGGAAACTCTGAGCGCTCCTAAAGCGCTAGAGTTACACCTCCCTGCTCACTGGGGCGGGGAGGGTAGGGCACACAACCCCCGGCTTCACCGGGGGTGCTTGCACGACTATAGCGTAATTAAAATCATATTAACAAAGCAGTAAAATGGATTCAGTCACCCTCAGTGACCTAGGCCTCGACTTCGAGGACCTGAAGAATCGTCCGCCGGCGGACACGGTACGCGCCATCCGTGAGGCCCTCACCGCGCAAGGGGGCCAAATCCATTATAAGCGTACTCCGTGCTCGACGCGAGCAACCACACCCGCGTCGGAAAAGTGTCCAACAATCCACTCGGACACCCTATCCCCACTCACCTCACCCAACAATTCAGACTCCGAAATGGAGCTGGATCATTCCCGTCCGGTCACCGAGGACGAAGACGCAGGAGGGTTCCTGCCTGTTAGTTCGCGCAAGAAGAAGCGCAAGAGCAGGGCCTCCCCTGCCACATCACCAACCCCGCCACCTAAGGCGCCAAAAGCGTCGGCGGAAGTACTATCGGCCCCTAGGCCATCAACATCGGCCACAGAGCCAAAAGCCGCCTCACGGCAATCCATTCAGGCCGCCTCACGGCCAACAACATCGGCCTCATCAAGGCAACCACCTGCTGCTTCACAGCAAACACCATCTGCTGCTTCACAGCAACCTTCGGCTGCTTCTCAGCAACCATCAATCCCACCTAGGGATAAGAAACCTCCGCCGATTTATATTCGGTCGAAGGAGAAATGGGCAGAACTACGGTCCGCGCTGTCCAATAAATACAAATTCACAGCAGCCGACTCGAACCAGGGCATTAAATTGCAACTGGAAACCAGTGACGCACACCGTCAAGTTACGTCGTATCTCTTAAAGAACGACTATTACTACCACACATACGCGCTCCCGGAAGAGCGCGTACTTCGGACAGTCGTCAAAGGACTGCCGAAGGAGATGCCCACAGAGGACATCTACAATTTCATTAAGGGACAAAACATCTCAATTTACTCGGCCTTCCGCCTAACTCATCCTAAGACAAAAAAGCCTTTTAATGTGGTCCTTCTGACCCTGGAACGCTCCACCGAGGGCAAAAAGGTGTATGATCTACACCACATATGCGACATAAGTCGCATTACATTCCACGCGCCACACTCAAATGGCCTTCCTGCGCAGTGTCATAACTGCCAAATGTACGGGCACTCGGCCCGTAACTGTCACGCACGCCCTCGCTGCGTCAAATGCCTTGGTGACCATGGCACTCCTGATTGCCCTAGACCCAGAGATAGGGAAGTACTCACCACGTACGAACCGCCGGCATGCGTTAACTGCTCAGCGCTGGCCACACGGCCAATTATCTGGGCTACCCTAAGGCACCCAAGCGCAAACCACCATCACCTTCATCCATCCCAAGGCGCCCCAGGTGACTCCCCTCACTTCCCGCCCCTCCGACCTATTCCGGCGTGGCAAACCACACCAAGATCGACTTCGCAGAGCTCGATCGCCTTACCGCAGAATTCGACGCCGTCGTCGGTAATTTCGGAGCCCGTCTTGCCATACTTCGTAAGTATAGGCAATTAGTCGATTTAATTACGGGACGTAAATGAATAGTACGCCCATAGTAAATAATAGAAACGGCCCGGGCCGTCTAAAGCCACGCGCAGTTAACATTTCATTTTTCAACGCAAACGGTCTCGCGGATCAAAAGACCGAAATCTCAGTTTTTCTACGCGAAAACGACGTCGACATTCTACTGGTGCAGGAGACGTTCCTAAAGCCCGGAAGAGGAGATCCGAAAATAGCTAACTATAACATCATAAGAAATGATCGGGCCGGCGCTTCACACGGCGGCACGCTCATTTATTATAAAAAGTCCCTGCACTGTGTAGCAATCGACACGCCGTCGACACTAACGCACTTCACAGAAGCTTCGGTCTGTAGGGTTAGCCATGACAGGACACGCGCCAATCACCATAGCCTCGGTCTACTTACCATGTAGAAGCTCTTCCAAGATAACTCAATCCGACTTCGAGACGCTATTCTCCTAGGAGGCGCCGTCATTCTGGCAGGCGACTTCAAGCAAGCTACACCCGATGGAAAAGCTACACAATCAACTCGCGAGGTGCAGCACTAGATGCACTATCTGAACTTCTTCACTTCAGTATCGTTGCTCGCTTGAGCATCGCACTACCGCACACGGTAGGCTATCGGATGTGCTTGATGTTGCCCTCCTTAAAAATGTCAATCTCGCTTTTAGAGGTATAGAGGTCATAGAAGATCTAACCTTAACAACACAACAACCAAAATCAGCATATTGAAAATAAAATTAAATAAAAGTTTCTTGTGTTAACTTCTTCATGTTTTAGGCAGTCTTTGAAGTTTTTATAAAAACTTACTATAAAGCAGTTTATTATTTGTAAACTTTTTCAATTAAAGTTTTTATCTTTCTATGTACGTTGTGTGTGTGTGCCTTGTTGCTCCGCTCATAGTCCTCGATTTAGTTTATTCTTTCTTTAAATTATAGATATTACCTATCATTTGGTCCTATTTTTTTTAAGTATAATAATTAATAATTTTGTGATTAGTAGTTAAATAGATCAGAAATTAAGAAAATTACTCTACTTAATAAAACATCACAACCTTGTGATTAAATTGCAAACGCTGGCTCAACCCTAAGAACAATAACCCACAATAGGCACTTTGATGTAAACGTTTTTCAAAATAGCATTCCAACATGTTTAATGCCCATTTCAAAACTATTGTTTGAATTACTTGTTTAAAGTGGAATGACAAAAAAAAATACGAAAAAAAGAAAGGTAAAACTCATTGTAAAGGTAGCATTT